>WBOK01000431.1:0-52421 GCA_009289805.1 Alternaria gansuensis | reverse complement strand
ATCTCCAAAACTCGCAGCGATGCGTAGGTGCGAAGGTTTTGGTGTTCTGATTAGTCAGACCCAACTGTCAGCATTTTTACCAGCCTAGTTAATTATAATTTAAAGCTTTTGAAGACTTAAACGTATAAAAATAACTCTAGTAAAAACACTTAGTATATCAAGTATTTCTACTACTAGTACTTAAGTTAAAAGTGTTTTACTATAAGTTAATAAGCTATTTTTAGTTATTATAAAGTATTTTAGCTTATACTAATACAACGTAGCCTTCTGCTACTAAAATAAATTTTTTTATAGTATTAGTATTTTACTTAAGCAGATTAATACTAGTAAGCGTAAAGTAACTATTAAAAACTTTTATTATAACTTGAATACTACTATTTAAAAGAAAGAAATAATAGAGCCTCAAAATAACTGCTAGGAGGTTTCTCTTACTCTAGACAATGTTAAAAAGCTTTAGGCTAAGCTAATTATATAGGCTTAGGCCTTAAATAAAAATATTATAAAGTAAGTAAACTATTATAAGTTATTTAAGCTTATTATACTTTATTATTAGCTTTATTAATTTTCTTCAGCTAGTACAAGCCTTAAGTAAAGAAACTTTTCTTATATAATAGTGCTATTTGCTTTAGTTAAAATTTTAAAGGTAACTTACGTTTTAACTTTTATTTTTGTAATAACTATACTATTAAAGCTAAAGCTAAAGCTAATAAGTTCTTAAAGAAGTAAGAGATAAAAAAGCTAATCTTAAGTACCCCTAAGAAGGTATATATATTTTATTATTAGCTATAATAAGCTATTCTAACCTAGTATAACACAAAATTACTAAAAGCAGCTATTTTTTACTTAAATAAGAAGTATATTAGATAAATATAAAGTTGTTAGCTTTAAAGTCCTAATATGTAAGCGCCAAAAGTAATAATAAGAGTAGCTTAACTTAATTTATTAAGAAGCTTAAGGCCTAGATTTAAGAGGCTAAGAATAAAGTAGATAAACTCTAAATAAGTTAATATAGGCTATAATAGACTTTTTTAGGAAATAATAAGTGCCTAAAACTTTTAGTATATATATATTAGATGTACATAAGAGGTGCTAGCTCTTAATAAAGCATTATAAGTTAAACTAAGCTAGAATAGCCTAGTCTAAGGTATTTTAGTAAATACCTTAATCCGCATAAGTTAAATGAAAATATAGTTTTTTTTAGATTTAGTAATTCTTTGCTAGTATAACCTTTTTTTTTTAAATTTAAGCTATTTAGCTTAATTCTTCTAGTCTTATTACTTTATTAGCTTTATGATACTTTTGTAAGCTATACTGGGCTATTATAAGCTAGTTTAAGTAGAAGTTAGCTATAAAAAAAATATTCTTGTTATTTTAAGCTAAAGTACTTTTAAAAATTAAATTAAAAAATCTTTTATAAAAAAAAAGTAAAAGTATACTTTAGTTATTTTTTTTAATCTAGTTAAACTTATTTCTTTTTTTTTAAAAAGTTATTTTTTACCTTTTTTGAGTTGTACTTTCTTAGTTTAGTAATATAGAAGTATATTATTATTATTCTAGAATTTTTTAAGCGCTTCTACACTGAAGTTAAAACTAAATTGTTTAATTTTTTTTTTATAAATAGCCTTTCTACAAAACTAAGTATTTCTATCAGTTAGCTTTATTTTTTTTATTTTCAGTATATAATCTACTTTGTACATATTATTACTTAACCTTTTTAAAGTGTCTATGTTCTACTTTTCTAGGTGTAGTATTATCTGTGTTAAGTTTTATAGCTTTAATAATAAAGTATAAAAACTAAAAAAATATTTTTTAACTCTAGCATGTCTACTTTAAATATGAATAGCTTAATTTAAGCTTTAATATATTTAGATTTTATAGAGTCTTAGTCTATTTTCTTTTTTAGCTTTATTAATTATGTATTATAATTTAATACTTAGACCTAGTCTTTTACTTTTAATATAATAAGTAACTTTTCCTTATTAGCATGTGTCTTTTAGTAAGTATTAGCTATAATAATCTTTTATTTATATTTACTTTATAAACTTAGCACTTTAAAGGCAGTTTATAGTTTTATAAAGCTTTTTTATTTTTTAAGGCTATACTAGGCTATTCTACGCTAATTAGGTCTATTTTATAGTATACTTAAAAGGGCATAGTTCTTATAGTTACATATATGCTATTATTGTAGGCAAATTCTCTAATAAAAATTTTTAAAGCCTAATTGTCTTACTTTAAAGTATAGTAGTACTAAAAGTACTATTTAAGTATTTAGTTCTACTTTTCTATCTATCTTGCTGTTTATAAATAGAAAGCAGACGTAAAAACCTTTTTTAAGTTTTTATAATATTAAAAAGTATTTTAGTACTTTATATTTATTAGTAAGTTTTTATTCAAAATTGCTTATCTTAGTACACTATATAATCTAATTTCTTCGCATATTTAAGCTTAAGCTAAGTTAGTGCTATTTTAATTAGCCCTTGCTAGGATATAATAGGCTATTTTAGTTAATTAGCATACTACTATAAGTATTGTACTATACACTTAGCTTAGTATCCTGCTAGAAGGTAATTCTATAATAAAGTCTATTGTTACGTTCTTTTATAGCCTACCCAGTAGAAGTAGAGGTTTAAAAAAGCTATAAAGTTTATAACACGCTAGAGTTAACTTCTTATAAGTAAGGCAGTTATAATAATACTTTATAATATTATTTTTATACTTTCTTAAGTATATTGCTTTTGCAATTTCTTAAGTAGTTTTCTAAAACTAAAATAACTTGTAATTAAGTTATTGTAGTATTTTCTTAGTGCTTATACTTTGCTTCAAGTGTTAGTAAGTTCTCTCAAGCGTAATAAGCTTATTCTAGGCTTAAATAAGCTATTTTAGTTTATTTTTATTTTAGATTTATCTAATGTAGCTTTTGTATCCTTATTAGTAATATTGTAGTTTTCTAGAACTTCTAGATCTCTAATTACAGTTTTGTCTACTTATTTAAACTCTTTTAGTACTTTTTTTAAAGTAGTTTGCTACTCTATCTACTTACTTAACTAAGTAAGGTTTACTATAATAATTAAGCTTTATTTACTTCTATTACTTACAGAATTTCTTATTAGTTATATAAAAGCCTTATTGTACTTTTGTGCTAGTTTTTATAACTTAGCTATATAATTAAAATAGCAAGATAGGCTGTCTACTAGATTAGTACTCTTAGGGCGGTAGTTTAGAATAAAATTATAGCCTGTTAGCACTAGGTATAACTATACTTAGCAGTAGCTAATGATTTTAGTTTTTATAAACTATTTAAAGTTTTCATAATCTGTTAGAATTTTAAAAATAAATACTTTTTTAATACTAGTGTTAGTGTTTTAAACTCTTAAATATTGCAAGAAGTTCTTAGTTATAAATATTATAGTTATATTTAGCCCTGATTAGCTTATGCAAATAGAATTTAACTAGTCTTTATTATTTTATAGTAAGTAATACTAAGACATATTAGCTTAGGATACCTAATATTGCACTACTAAAGGTGTCTACTTTTACTTTTATTTTTTTATTTTTCTTAAAATGCGCTAATATAAGTATATTTATAAAGAAATCCTTAAGTTATTAAAATGCTCTTTTTACATTTTTACTAATATCTAAAGTTTAACTTTTTCCCTTTTTAGAGCGTAGCCTTTTCTAGCTAAGCTTAGGCTTTTTTAGGTTAATAGAGTTAAGAGTAAAGCTAGCCTAGAGAATTCTTTAATAAATCTCTTATAATAGTTTATAAAATATTTTAATAGTTTATAAAATATTTTAATAGTTTATAAAATATTTTAATATTTTATACTATACGTAGCACAAGCTTATCCTAAATTATCTTAATTTTATTTTTATTATTCTTAACAATATTTAGTATAACTATATATTTTAGGAATTCTGTGCGCTAAGTATGCTATTTACACTTACTAAGCTCTGTATATAGCTTAGCTTTACGTAATCTTTGCAATACCTTCTTAATATAAGTTTTATATTCTTCTTTTATCTTAGAGAATATTAAGATATTATCTAAATGAATAATATAGAATATATTAACCAAGCTAACTAGTATTTAGGTTATATAAGCTTAAAACTATATAGGAGCGTTTATTAAGCTAAAAAGTATAATAGTATACTTGAAATAGCTGTATCTTATGTAGAAAGCTGTTTTCTTTTTATCTTTCTCTTAAATACGCACTTTATAGTACGCTTCTTTTATATTAAGCTTAGTATAGTACTTAGCTTACGCTAGTCTATCTAACAACTTTATAAAAAGTAGAAAAGAGTGTTTGTTTTTTATTATAATCTTATTAAGACTAGAATAATCTATTTATTTTTAAGGTGTCAAAGGTGGTGGTTGTTGTTGTAGTCAAAATAGGGTTTCTAATAAAAGTAAAAAGCAGCTACCCTCTACTAATCAGTCGCAAAAGTTAAAAAAAAAGATTGTATACGCGCTAAGCGCTTAGAGCAGAAAAGCTTAGACTACTAAGCAAAAATTAGAGTTAAAAAAATTTGCTAAAGGTACTAATAAACAACACTAATTAAAACGTGTTTAACAGCAATTGCTAGCCTATAGCTAGCAACAAGATTGCGATGGAGATAGAGGAGGAGGGTAAAGACACATACGTTACCGCAGCAGGAGCCTGTAATACTTCTCCCTGCCTGCTACTTCTTACCTTTAGGGTTTCCTTCACTATATAGTACCGCATACGAACAACTTGCATATAAATAATATAACACTTAGACTATTTTCTTCTTTCTTATATTAAGTAAAGTTAGACCTTACTAAGTTACTATACTAGAAGCTATAGTAGTAGATTATAAAGCTGGCGTTTACTATTATTAAGCAGCTACCTCTATTAGTTAAAAAGGAGCTAGTAGCAATAGTTTCTATAGTAGTTAAGTTAGTGTAAAAGTTAGAATATAACTATAGTTAAAACATTTTTAATGCGTCTAGTGTTATAAATATTAAGGTTACAACAAGAACTATAAAAGGCTAGTTTAGCTAGTGTACTATATATACTACACATGTTAATAGTCTAAGTATAGTAAAAGTATATTACTTTAGTAATTTTTTTTTACGCAAATACAACTTTAGTAAAGAAACTTAAAAGTAGCTTTATAAAAAGTAATAGCGTGTTAAAACAGTTATTAAGTAGCTAGAATAAACTAATAAGTAGAAGAATTCTGTAAGTTACCTTTAGAGATAGGAGAGCTGTATATAAATAGTAATGCTATTATTATTTATTTACATCTAAGAATAGGCACTAAACGCCGTAACTACAATACTGCTAGAATAGTAATAAGACAATAGAAGTTGGAGTCAGCAGTAAATAGTTAGCAGTAAAGAGTTATTAGTTAAGAGAGTTAGTTAAAAGAATATTGCGCATCTTTATTTCTGTCTAAACATGCGACACACTAATTGCGTGCTAGTAATGCTAAATAAGGGGGCATGAGCCCGGATACCTGTTGTAAGCAATAAATTTTTTTTACTAAAAAGGTGTCTACAAAATGTGTGGTTACATCAAAAGGTTGTCTCAAAAGGCCGAAGCCACTTGAAAAATCTATATATAGCCTTATAGTACTGTTTTTCTTTTTTACAAAGATTATTAGTGCGCCTACTAAAGACTTAAATCTTCTTTTTTATTCTCTTACTATATACTTTATAAAGTATTCATTTAATAGCTTTTACTTTATTTTTAAAGAGTTATATAATAGCATGTATAGTAGATTTATACTAAGTAGTAAGCTAATTGCTAGATTCTGCAGTCTATACTCTGCTAGAACTGAAGAGTTCTTTTCTAAACATATATCTATATATTTAGCGTATTAAAAAAGAAGCTAGCCTATTTTAGCTAATTCTTAGCTATTCTAGCTTACAAAACTTATAGTACACTTCTATATATCTACTATAGAATTATATATACTTCTTTAATAAGTTTCTACGTTTTCTACGCCAACCTTTTAGAAACTACTAAAATTTTAAACTTTCTCTTTTAAAAAAGCATTCATTTTATTGCGTAGCTTATTTTTAGGTTGCAAGAGTTAATCTACAGTAACTTAAGATAAATTAGATACTTTTTTAAGTCTAATACTATAAATAAAATATATTATATTCTAATATACTCTTATATATTTTTAATAGTTACATCTACTTTAGTTATGCTATTAATAGTAAGCTTACGTTTATTTACTTTTTCTACTAATAGGCTAAGTAAAAGATTAATAGTTAAGTCTTATTCCTTTGCTAATATAGCAGATAGAAAACTTAGTTTAAAGCCTTTATTAACTATAGCTTTTATAAGCTTTAATGCCTTAACTATATATTTTATAGTTAAAAGCTATACTAGTTTAAGTAAAATTACCTTACGTAATATGCCTAAGTCCTTATTCTCCTAGTAAAGAGTAATATAGGCGGCAAGGTAGAACTTAAGTTCTTTTACTTTTAGTTTTTTTCTTACTTAAGTGTAGTAGCGCTATCTACTATTTTTTCTAGCTTACTTAGCTTATAGTAGTTAGACTTATAATTTCTAAGTTCTTTATACTTATAACACTATAAAGTGCGTTTTTTAGTATTTTTCTTACCTAGTTTACTCTACTTTAGGCTATAATAGCCTATTCTTGCCTGCTTAGAAGTTTTTAGAGTTTTTTCTACATATTTTAACTGTTTTTAGTTTTATAGTACTTTTATTCTCTTTTTATAAAGTATTATATTTTAAATTCTACTCTTTAAGCCTTTTGCTAGTAAATAAAGCTTATATATTTTTCTACTTATAGTAATATTGCCTGTTACTCTACTAAGAGCAAAAAATGATTTTTTTTAATATTTTTACGTAATACTACTATATATTCTAGAACTTAGATATTTAGTATGCAATTTAAGCTTAATTCTTTCTAGAATAGTTTAATATAGTCTAGTAAGTCTGTAAAATCTTACTTTAAAAGTTAATATGCCTATTTTAGATAATTTTAAGCCTATTATTTATGTTCTAAAAGTAATTTTAAAGAATTTAATATAACTTTTTTTTAATGAGCCTTTTTTAGTGTCTAAACTAGTAACTTCTATTTTCTTATAGTTTAATATGCGTGCTATAGCATTCTTAGTAGTTTTAAAATATATATATTATTTTAAAGTTAATTTTTTAAGTTTTAATTATGAAACTTTATAGTATGCAAAAAAAGTATAATTTATAATCTCTATTTTATTAGTTATATTACACACACCTAGCTCTTAAGAATATATATAGTAGTTTTAAACATAAAAAGCTAGATAATAAAGTTAAAATAGTTTATTTGCTTATAACTATATTCTTAAAATTTTTATTAAGTGTGCTTAGGTTTCTTAAAGTTACTTTATAATATATTTTTTTAAGTTTAGCTAACTTATATTATTTTTTTTTTTCATACGCATAATTGTGCTAGTTCTTAGTCTAAGGTAGCCTCTTCTAGGCTATCCTAGCCTTTTCTAGGTGTATATAGACGTTGTGGCGCAATTAGGGATTAAGATGCGTTGCTTTCTTTATCTTTATCTATATCCTAGTTAGTAGGTACCTAGTCTTGTTCCTCTTTAAGGATTAGTGCTAGTTCTAATAATCTTATCTCTTAAGTTCTTAGGTTAGATAATCCTTCTCTGTTGTTAGCAAAAGTATAGGCGCGGCTATTCATACGCTTAGATCAAGCACTTATTATATAGCACAAGCGTATTTAAAGAAGATTAATTTAAATGTAAGGCTTAATACTAAAGGGAGATATAAGATGCTAGAAATAGAGGATTAATAGTAGATTGCCTGTGTATAAGAGACGAATTAATATTGTCTGGACTACGATATTGTATCTGTCGCATATATCAGCCACGCGCCTCAGCCACAACGAGGCTCTAGGCACAAGCGTCAAGGCCTGCGCGGCGCGCGCAGCGCCAAGCGCCGAGCCTTAGAGCCTTCACGCCAAGTTTAGAAGAAAGCATCTAAACTCTACAGAATACTTGCTAGGCTTAGAGAAATCCCTCTAAGCTCTATACTACTCTTTATAGACTATAATATCTCTTTTGTATATAAAGAACGTCCTAGACGTAGATAGAAAGATAGAATTAACTATCTAGTTCTTCTAAATTATTATCACTAGCTTTTTCTTTTCTATAGTTATAAGCCTAGCGCTTTAAATTGTAGTTAAAATTCTCTTTACGCAACCTAAAGTACGCTAGTAGTAGTTTACACTTTCTAATTTTTTTAAATACACCTTTTAACTTACTAACTAATTATAGAATAATAATAGTAAGTAACTTACTATAAATTACTAACTTAGCGCGCCTTTTAGGCTACGTAAGCTAGACTTACTAGTATACCTAGCTAAAGTTGAATGCTAAATTTAAAAATTGTTTAGGAATATATTAACTTAAAGGCTATTATAACTATTAATATATTAATAAGGCTACTTTGAAAGCCTTTAGTATTTATGAAAAACCCTACTAAAGAAAAGCTTAAAGCTTATAATAAAAAGCTTAGAAAATATTAAGTAAAGTATATAGACTAGGCTATAAACATATATGCCTTATAGTATATATAGAACTAAGTTTATATAAGTATTAATAAGTAATTACTAGCTCTAATTATAAGAAAACTTGCTAATAAACTAAGCTAAACTCTTCATAAGCTTATTAAGTAAAAAAAGCTTAAACTAGTACTAATAAACGCTATTAACTAGATAGTAATACGTTAGAAGTACTACGCAAGCTTTAAAAAAGCAAAGCTAAGAACTATAAAACTATAAGCTTAGTATAATAAGTAGTAGATAAGCTAATTTAAAGCTAAAAAACTGAAAATACTTAAGGTAGATAGCACCCTATCTATATTTAACTTTTTAAATGCTATAAAAGCTAAATATGCTCTTAACTAGGTAAGCACTACAAAAATGCTTTACTAATAGCAATAAATACTTAAAAAAAATTATTTTCATCTAAACTAAATAAGTTAAGTATTTTTAGAAATACTTTACTAGCACTTAATTAGCTTACTAAGCTTAGCTAAATTCTTAAAAGCTTACGCTACTTTAAGAAGCTTAAAACCTTATATATAAAAATAAAGCGCTAAAGTAATAAGCTAGAAATAAAGCTATAAGTGCTTTTATAGAGATAGTACTAAAGAAATATATCTCTAAGAGCTAGTAAAATACTACGCACTTTTAGTAGTAATTAAGGCTAGCTTAAAAGTTAACTATAATATTAAAAAAGAAAAAGCTAAAAAGATTTAGAACTACTTATATACTAACTAGAACAATTTTTTTTATAAAAAGCTTGTTAAAGCTAAATATAAGCTCTCTTAGAAAGAAAAAAGTAAATTAAATCTTTTTCTAGGCAGTATAGTTATATTCTTAATTAATCTAACGCTTTTTAAAAAAAACAACAGCCTAGGTATATACTATACTAGCAATTTTAATACTTATATACTATTTAAAAGCACTATACTAGATAGTAGAGCTGCGTTATACTTAGTAAACAGTAAAGAATTGCTTATACTAGGCTTCTTTATACCTACTAAAGAAGTAGAGATAGTAGAGGTAGGCACTTAAGCCCTCTCTATTAGTAGCTAAAGAACTTATATCTTATAATAAGTTCTAAATAGAATACCTAGTAAAAAAACTAAGAACTTTATACTTATAAATATAGTAGTTATTAAAGGTTTTTATTTTAATATTGTCTTAAAAGCTTGCTTACACCAAGAAAAAGTCTAGTACTTAAGCTTAAATAATACTTTTTACTAAGGCACACTAGATAGAAATAACATACTAGCAAAGCTTAAGCACTATTATAACTTTTTATTTTTTAAATATAAGCTTTTATTTTTTTATTTTAAGCTTATTATAAATGTAATGTATGTAGTTAAAAGCTTATAGGTAATATATTTAAAAAGCAACTTAAAAAACTTTTAGCATGCTTAAGTAGAGCACTTAAGCCTTAAAGTATTAAAAGCACTTATGAACGCAGCTTAAGGCGTAAAAATAAAAGAAATAGCAAGTATTAAGTATAAGCACTATACTTTAACTTATATAAAACAAGTTATCTTAAGATAACTAAAAGAGCCCTCTTTTTAACTATACTAGAGAATCTTATAAAACTTATTTAACATGCCTTAAGGCCGTCTAAGAGAAGAATAAATATAAGTAATTTAAAACGCCTTTAGTAGCAAGCTCTATATATACATCTTATAAGCAAAATTTATTTTAAAAATTATAAAAGCTTTTTATAATTTTAAAGCTTTACTAAAAGCTTGTTATAAGCTCTAAATAGTTAAAATTGTACAAAATAATAATCTATTGATACTCTTTCAAAGAGGGACGTTATAGTAGTAAACATAGTATAAAGATTATAGTATTACTATTAAGCTTTCTCTACTAAACATACATAAACTTAATAAAGCTACTAAACAAGTAAGTTAAAAGCTAATAACAAAATTTATTAAAATAAGAGTAAGCGCAAACCTACTTAAAAAACTCTAGCTAAAGTTATTAAAGCTACAGCCTAGCTTTATAATATAAGTCTTTCTTACGCGTATAGCTTACGCTCACTAAATAAGCTACTTAAGTAATAAAGCAGGAGGTACTTAAGTACTATAAGCTTAAGCTTCTTAAAAGCCTTAAAGCTAATATAAAACTAAATTAGAGTAGTATATACGCCTACAGCTACTGCGCCTATTCTTTAAATAAAAATAAAGCAGCTAAGTAATATAGAAAGAGCTTTAAAACTCTTCCTAAAGGCTATATTAGTTACTTAGTGCCTAAGGCTATAGAGCTTCTAATATATACTATATATAAGTTCTAGCGCTTAACTAAGTTATTACAACACGCAACGTTATATTTAATAAAACAATATACTACTAAGAACAAGCTTATAAGCTACTTAAGTAGAACGTAGTACTGAGAGTAAACACTTTTAATAAAAACAAAATTAGTAAAGCTAAAAAACTACTTAAGCAGCTTACTAGTATTAGTTAAATAAAAGTAACAACATAGGAGGCTTTACAGCTAATAAGCAATTAGCTAGTAATAAAGACTATAAAAAGTCTATTATAGTTGTTAACAAGCAGTACGCTAAAAGTATATAAAAAGCGTTAGGCTAACACTTCTTAAGAAATTTGTATAGAGCAAAAAGGTCCTTTAGGACAGCTACTAACGCCTAAGGTAACACTAGCACCTCTTTTACTAAAAGCGCAAATACTAAAGCAGAGCACCCTAGCTTAAAGAGCTATAAGTAGTAGTAATAAGCTGATTAGCTTTTAAAAATTGTAAACTACTAGTAAATTAAGCTTAATAAACGCGTAAAGACTTTTATAGTTTTAAAAAAAGCAAAAATTGATTTTAAAAACGCCTAGCGCAGTGCTAGGAATTTTATAACACTAACTAAAGCCCTTTAAAATCCTCTAGTAAAAAAACTTTATAAAAAAAAGTATAAAGACTTCCTGCAAGGAGTTTCTTAAGGCTAAAGAATAAAAATTAACGCAGTCCTAATATAAGAAGTGTAGGCGTATACTACCTATTTTATAACCTCTTAAAAGCTCTTAAGCTTAAAGCACTATTCTCTTAATTTTAAAATCATAATAAAGAGCTAATTATAGTCTACGCTGTAATAGTAGCAGCTCTTAAAAAAGTGAATTAATTTTAAATATACTTTAACAATCTCCTAAAGCTTCTAAATAAATAAAAAGCTTCTACAACTACTAATATAGAACTCTATTTAGATAGGCTAGCTAAAAAGAGATTAATACTCTACTTTTAAAAGGCACCTAGATAGAAGAGAACATTTTAAAGGACTTTAAGCCTCTTCCTCTTAAATAAGTATTTACTTATAAGCTTAATAAAAACAGCTACTTTCTTAATATAAAGCATGTCTTGTAGTAAAAAAAGACTTTTAAGTAGAAAACTTACTACACTTAAAGTACGTAGCAACACTAGCTGTAAAATTCTTTAAGCTTATAATTATAATTATAGCTAAGTTTAACATAGAAATATAGCAGTTTAATATAGTAGGCGCGTTTCTTAATACTAATATTAGTAATAAAATAATAGTTCTATATAACCTACTAGATAGTTTTGAGCGCTTAAGTAAGTATATTAAGCTTAAAAAAACTTTATACAGCCTAAAAGACTTGCCTTTATTATAGTATAATAAGTTCTTAAGCACACTAAAGAAGCTTAGCTTATAAGCCTTAGCTAAGAAGCTATGCCTTTTCTTTACTAAGGACTATAAGCTCCTTCTAATATTTTATATAGACAATATACTTTTTATATATTATTAAACTTACTAAACTAGAGCCTACAAGCTCCTTAAGTCTATTAAAAACACTTATAAGGTTATTAATAAAAGAAAGGTAAGCTAGTCTTTAGAAATAAAGATTGTAACAAATTTTAAAAAGTGTAAAATATTACTACTACATAATACTTATATTGCTAGAGTGACTAAAACGTTTGACTTAAACGCTCTTAGCAAGTTCTCTTAAACTTTTTTGCCCTTAGAAGAGCTAGTTAAAAATTTGAAAAAAGCTTTAAAGCCTTGAATTAAGGCCTACTAAGAGCGCGTTAGTAGTACACTATACATAGCTATTATATTGCGTTCTAACACTACCTACGCAGTTTTTAAGCTTTTTTACTTTCTTACTAACTCTTTAAATGCTTACATAAAGGCTATAAATTACTTTATATAATATCTTTACTATATAAGGCAAAAAGAGATTACATACTGTAGTAACAAGAATAAGGAGCTTACAATATTTAAAAATACGTCTTTTATAGATAATTTAGAGACTTGTTAATTTTCTTAAAACTATATCATTATACTTTTTAAAGGTCTAATTGTTTAAATAACAGCTTGTTAAGCTATAGTAATATCTTTAACTATAAAAGCTAATCTTCTTATATTAAAGTATATAGCAAAATTTTTATAGTACTTAAAAAACTATTTAAAGAGCTTAAGCTTATAGTTTTAGGAGCTTAAAAGATTTTTTGCAACAACTAATAAACTATACGCCTAGTTATTAGAGAGCAAGAATAGGTAACTACTAAGCTTTATTATATTAATATATAGAATATATAGCTCTACTAAGAGTACGCTAAAGGCTTGTTTTAAATTAAATATTTACTAACAGCTAAGATGATAGTTAACAGACTTACTAAGTACTTATTAAGGTAAAAACTTAAGCACTTTAAAAAGCTTATTAATATAAAGCACGTGTTTTATAAAGAATTACAAAAAAAAAGAGCATAAAAAAAGAAAAAATAAATATTTAATTATTAAGGTAGATTAGACCTCTACCTTTAAAGAACTTATAAAATTCTAGAAAAACAACTTTTTCTTAATAGGTTCTTAGGTAACTAAGAAGTTAACTAGCTTATTTAACAGCTCTTTAGCGCGCAGAAAACGCGCAAAAAGACTATTAAAAAAGCTAGTAGGCTTTTTCTAGTTATTTTAACTTTTCTTTTCCTCTACTTTACTCTTAAGGCCTTCTCTAAACTTCTCCTTCTTAGCCGCTTCTTTTAAAAAGATGTATACAGCAGCTTACAGGCTCTTTAGCCTGCTGACTTTATAATTTATTAGTATAAAAAACTTAAAAAAAAAAGGCTTATAACAGTATTTTTTTAGAGCTTAGCAAAAAGCTTTTTAGCTAAAAAAATAGTAATTTAAAAACTTTAACTATTAGTAGAAGCTTAAAATATAAGAAGAAAACATATATAGAACTTTGTAAGTCTTTTTAATAAAGCACTACTAGCAGTATATTCTAGAGCTTAAAGCTTTATTTTAATAAGCCCTATTTAAGCTACTACATAAAGTGCTTTTAACGTACTTAAGACAGGGCATGTTGTAATGCGTACTAAGTTCGCCTTAGCGCTTAAGAGTTGCTGCTAAAGTCTTACTCTTGCAGGCAGTCTTAACTAAAGTTTTAACTTTACTTACACGCCTTTTAGATGTATAGGCTAGTGTTATACTTAAAGCAGCACTAGTTAACTTAGCGCAAGAAGCGCGTTTTAGAGGCAGCCGCGCTACTAGCAAAGGCAGCAACGGCAGTAGTGAGGGCAAGGGCGCGGGCAAGGGCAAGGGCGCGGGCAAGGGCAAGGGCGCGGGCAAGGGTAAGGGCAGCACAGCAGCAGCAGCACACGCAGAGGCGTAGGCGGCAGCGCAGGTAGCAGCAGCTTTTTATAGTTTTAACTTCTATATAAAGTTAGTAACTAAATAGAAAGAGTACTAACATAGAGCTAGAAACTACATAAAAGTACAGAGGGGTAACAAAAAAAAAGTAATCAAAAAAGTTATTATTTTTGAAGCTTTATGATTCTATAAGTAGAAGAGCTATACCAAAAAGAGTTAGTGATTTGAAAAGCCAGAAACTTTCTCTTTAAGTTACGCTGCTTAGTAAGCTGCTTAGACAGCACGGCCGCCTCTGCAATTCCGCCCAAATTAAGAGAAAAAAAAAGATTAAAATAAATTTCTGTATTACTTTCTTTTAAACGTATAAAAATCGCTAAGAATTATACATTATTAAACAAGACTAGTTAATCTCTTTAGTGTAAGAGTTTTAGAGTAGTACTATAAAAAACTACCTAGTTATAATTAAAGGCCTATTTTTAAGATTTATGTAGACAAGATTATAAAATAGCTTACTAACACTTAGTAAGCTAGCTTATAGCTTCTCTAGTAGCTTAGTATTACTATAGCTATTATAAAGTATAACTATTAAATACTTTTAGTACAATTTAACTCTTTTATAATATTTTTATCTTGTTATATTAAATATCCTATTACTTTAGCATTATAACAGTACTTAATAGTTAACTTATATTAATATAGAACTAATTTTAAGTTGAAATTACAAAGTTTTCTAAGTTTCTACTTAGTATAATTATAATAGTTATAAAGTCTTTTATATATTTAAAAAGAGCTTTTTGTTTAAGTTTTTTCTAATATAGATATCTTATTTTAGCAAAATTTATAAGATTTTTATAAGAAATCTATATTTATTTTACTTTTTTAAGTTTTTGTTCAGTTTTCTACTAATTTTAATAAAGTTTATATTAAGTCGTTTTTAAACATTGTTAAAGATCTTAGTATAACAGCCTAGTTTAAGCGCAAAAGAAAGTAAAAAAGCCTTTTTTTTCATATAATTTAAGTCAATGTACTCACTAATACTTTTAAAAAGATTCTTTAGTATGTTACTATTTAAAGTAAAAAGCTTATATAATATATATATACTATTAACTTACTATATAAAATAGGATAAACTATAAGCTATAAAGAAGATGCTATAGAAAAACTCAGTTAAAAAGAGTATATAGACTTATTATACTTTAAGCTTACTAATATATTACGTAACTAGTGCTTATATACGCAACCTCTATTTCTTTCACCCTTTAATTATACCTAAAGTATTGAAGATATTACTTTCTATAACTTGCTTTTATACTGCTTACGTAACTTTATTAAACATAGTCTTTTATTAGCAATTTTTACACGTTCTAAAAAAAGTTATACTAAAATTCATTTTTACTTTTTTTTCTCATTTAATTTAAGCGAAATTGCAGGGTCAACTGTGCTAACTGAGCGGCTTACTAAGCATTGTATCCTAAAGAGGAAGCTCTTGGCTTTTTAAATCACTAACTCTTTTTAGTATAGCTCTTCTGCTTATTGAAGTATAAAGTTTTAAAAATAATATCGTTTTTGATTTCTTTTTTATTTTGTCACCCCTCTGTATAAAGTAGCGCGCAGTAGCCTAAAAAGCTATATAAAGGTATAATAGCACTTGTAAAAGTAATTAGTATTACTTTTAAAAGACTTAGATAAGTTGCTAGGTAATACTTATAGCAGCTATAGTAGTATTAGATACTAAGCCTAGAAGGCTTAAAAATTTGTTATTATTTTAGTACTTTGCGCTAAGCTGCGCGTGTATAGCACGTTATAAGACACGCTATAACTATATAGAGCTCTCTATAGCTAACTAAAGTCTTAGTTACCTAGAGAGTGTATTGCATATATTAGCCACGCGCTTTAGCTACAAAGCTCTAGCCACAAGGTTCTAAGCATAAGTATTAAGGCCTGCGTAGCGCGCGCAGCGCTAAGCGCCGAGTCTTAGAGCCTTTACGCTAAGTTTAGAAGAAAGTATCTAAACTTTATAGAATACTTGCTAAGCTTAGAGGAATCTCTCTAAGCTCTACACTACTCTTTACAGACTACAATATTTCTTTTGTATATAGAGAACGTCCTAGACGCAGATAGAAAGACAGAATCAACTATCCAGTTCTCCTAAACCACTGTTACCAGCTCCTTGTTTTCCACAGTATCTCTACTTATACTAGGGTAATCTAAAGTTATATAACCTATTCGGACCTAACCTGGCCTTGTCTAACCTTAGCCGTGCCGAACTAGTCCGGGCTGGCCTGGTAAGATGTCCGGCCCTGACAGTTAGCGGCATTGATATTATTAAGCCTATTAATATATTTATCCGCAGTAGGATTGTATAGTTGTTCCTAGAACTGTTAGAACTGCTAGAGAACATTATTGCAGTAACCTTAGTCTATTAAACTAGTTGCTACGTTTGCAGAACTAGAGGCTTTACCCCTATACTTTAATCTTAGTTGAGAGTCTCTACTTGTAAACTTCTCTAGTATTACGCTAGAGGCAGGTTAATTAAGTACATTATGAGTGACGTTATAGAATTCTTAGATCTTTGCCTTTAACTATAGCAAGACTTAGGTTAATAGTAGCTGTTTTAGGATTTCCCCTTAGACGTTCATGTAGTAGCCTAAAGTAGTAAGTTCCTTTTTTAGCCGCGGTATCCTAGTCAAAACTAACCTATTTTATCTATTTTTAGGGCATAGTATAGTTTACAACTTTTAAGCATGTGTCTTACAATATTATATATATAATAGTAAGTGTTTGTTTTTGCGTTGTTTAAGTAGGTAGTACTTATCTTGCTTAGTAGCCCCTGTTTTCTATTAGTAACAAAGAAACTATTATTTTTTATACTTAAAAGTTCTGTATTTGCTGCTTATGCAATAAAGTACGTATAGTTAGTAGGTTTTTTTAAGATTTTTTTAGTTGTAGAGTGTGTTATAAGCATATTAATAGTAGACAACTTAAGCTTTAGATTGTCTAAAGACTTAATAAGATCTTCTACTTCTAAGTTAACTTTTGCTAGCGTGCTTAATTTCTTGTGTACTTTGCTAATTTTAACTACTGCCTTTTTTACTTTCTTTAGAGTAAATGTTGCACGCTAGTTAGACAATATAATCTAGCGCATTTCTGTATTTACACCTTCTTGTTCTAACTAATAAATATTATTTAGGCTAGTTATCTTTTTAAAGTAAGATTTAAGAAAAGAAGAAATTAAATCTGGTTTATACGTATTTTAATTATTACTATTAAGGGCAGTAAGTATATAGTATATAACTGCCTTTTTATCTAATTGTAGTAAACTTTAGAAGAAGAGAATACCTTTCTTTTCTTAAAGAATTTGCTTGTTTTTAATACATAGTTTAGCAATAGAAGTAAAATAAGTATAGTACTTTGCTAGCCTTAGCTAGTTTTATATACATTTTTAGATGTAGGCTTAAAATTAAAAGTACTTACTTATTTTAATAGTAGTATCTTTGCTTTTTTACTACTTTTTTATGTTTGTTTGTATCTTAGACTAATTTCTTTCTATATATCTAGGTAAATATTTAAAAATGCAAAAGAGTAATTAATTTTTATTAGAGAAATATTCTAGTAGAATAGAGACTTGCATAGCATTATTAATGCCTCTATTATTAGCTTGTTTATTAAAGTGTTCTAGGAATTTAGTAACATCTTTCCTAGTAAAGACTAAGGTACTATATCTTAGTTAAACTATAGATAACACTAAGTTGTGCGTAGGTATAACTATAGTATGAATAACTAAGCTTAATAGTGTTAATAGTAACTTAGGACTAGCAGTTGTAGGCCTAATAGAAAGAAGAGTTTCGCCTTTTTATCCTTAACTTAACTTTTAATCCTTTTTAGACATCTCTACTATTGTAGGACTTCTAACAGTTCTTTGTTTAAATAATTAACAGTAGTTAGTTGTTAATGTAGTAAACAAAGTTTAGTTCTTAAAAAGAATAAGCTATTTATTCTTAAAATCTTTGTAGTAAGTGCTTAATTAGGAGTAGTTATATAAATCCTTCTCTCCTTTTTTTTTTCTAATATTTGCTAGATGGGCTCTAATTTATACTTATGCTATCTTAATTATTAGTAACGTCTCTACTTTGCTAGACAAATACTTTAAATTAGCGATTTAGACGCATTTAGTTGTAAGCTTCTAGTCTTATTCTAATTTTTACTAGATAAAACCTTTGCTTTTTATTATTAACGCATGTAAGCCTGCCTTTATTTTGCTAGACAGACTTTAAATTAGTGTTTAAATATTTGTAAGCCTACCTTTATATTGCTAGACAGGTTGCTGCCTTTATTTTGCTAGACAGACTTTAACTTTATATTTAATTACGCATTTTGTTATTATATTAGTAGAAATTATTGCTATTCTTTATTTTTAGTGCTAACTCAGGTAACAAAGTCCTTAATGTAGTCTGTAGTAGAGGATAGTGCTAACCTCCTAAAGGTATAACTAGTAGTAATTCTAAGGGTTCTAGCTTCTTTAGAGTTCCTCTAAATTCTATTCTTTTATAAATTATTATATAGTTCTTGTAATAATTATGCACTAGTTTCTTTGTGCACTAAGTAGTAGAGTATATCCCTATAAGCTTTGCTATTTGTACGGGTGTTAGAGTGTATAAAGACATACTGCTACAAGGGCAGGAGATTACTAGTAGTTAGATTATGCAAGATTAAGGTTAGTAAGATAATAATCTTATTGTAGGTTGAGTATAAAGACTATCAGTAGAAGAAGAAGAAGCCCATTCTATAGTACAGTACAGGAGCTTAGCTGTGGAGTGAAGGAATAATTAATGGTCCCCCTTTTCGTGAGATACTGAATAGGTTATATACCTTAGGGTCAGATGGTTGGCCGCTGACTCAGTGTGCAGTAGGGTATCACCCTGTGCACCGGCACAATATTAGGTAATTATTTTTATTTTTGTCTAATATCTTAGTCTAAGCCTTAATCTTACTTAACTAATTATTCTCTTTCTTACAAATATCTTTATATAAGGCTCTCATAAGATGCTAGAGCAATTGCTTCTATAATTTTAGCAGTTTAAGTAGATTTTTACATTATAGTTACGTACTTCTTATACTTATGTCATACTTAGTAAGCAAAGCTCTTATATTTACATATGTAATTAAAAGTCTTGTAGCTTACTTAGTCTTTTCAGGTTAGTTGCACACCTCTTTAGTAGGTATTATAAAATTTACTATACAATAAACTTTTATAGTCTATAATAAATGCGTCCATTCTACTAATACTTTTACTTTAGAGTTAATTATTAAGATCTTAGGTTGCGTATTTATGTTCACGCCCGGCACCTAGCTTGCGCAGTACAAAATAATAAATATAAGCTAATTTAGCTTTTCGCTTGCAAACTAAGCACTAAATCTTATACGTAGAAGTCTAGCTTATAATTATTAACTTTGTTTACTATTTAAGGCTAAGGGTCTTGCTACGCAACATAATCTACGCTCCGCAACCTACTTACTAGAAATAATAATCTTATTTTAATTAGCTACCGCGTTCGAGTCTTTAAGCACAGTCTATTAGACTAGTAATAAGTTATTAGGCTTATTTAGAAGACGCTCTCTCTCTAGGCAAAAATAAGATAACTTCTATTAGTAAGCTTACTGCTAATAAACAATCAAATGCCCTGCAATTAATTACGTCGTTGCTCTATAGGATCTCTAGTTTAGAACTTAATTTTAGGGTAGTAAGACAAGTATTCTACTGCTAATTTAAGCAAATTCCTAATAGTACACTAGCCTTGTGCTTTATTTGCTTAGTGTCTTCTAATCTACTCTTATCTTTAGTAAGCAGGCCTTCTTTACTACTTAAAATAGTACATAAATAACTTTTAAGGTTTTTACTTGTTAGCTATAAATTTTCATCTACTCTTTCTTAAAGAATTAGGACTTCTAAGTCTTTGCTAAGATTAACTAGCTTACCTTTGTAAAAAATCTCTGCAATCTTAATTACTTAATACTTTAGCAGATCTTTCTTGCAATTTTCTTTGCAAAACTAACGTTTATTAAAGATTTTTAACAGGTAGTAACTACTTAATCAAGAGTTAGTACCTATATATAGTATATATTAAAGGCATAATTACTCTCTGATAAACTAATATAATTGCAGAAATTAACTTTAAATTCTTAATAAATTTGCCTAGCTGCTTTCTTCTTGTTTGACAGGTAGACTTAGCAGCTGTAGGCATAAATTCTACTCTAGTCTAGGCCTAGATAACCAGTCTAGTATCTAATCTTGAGTTTTTAATAGTACTAGAATTATTTTCTAAACTATTCTTTAAGCACCTAGTTCGGGGATTATTAGCTATAGATTTTAGTAAGGCTTATTTTATACAAATAAGCCGTTGCAATAATGAATACTAGCTAAAGCCTAGCTAGTAGATTAGCGCTTATCCGCATCTTAATAGCCTTTATAATTAGCTTTTAGCTAGCTCTCTTTGTTAATCTATTAGGCTTATATATTTATAACAGCAGGGTTTAAATTATCATCTTTTTCTCTATCGCCTATTCTTTATACATTCATTTCTCTCTCGAAGGCAGTGTAGCAGGGTCGTTGTATTAGTAGATTTCTACAATTTTCTACTAATATTTCCTCTTAATCCTTGTTTCAAAGCCTTTAATTTCTGGTATAATATCATTTAATGTCTTTAACTAAATAATATAATTGTATAGCTTATCTAAATAGTTATCTTTACTCATTAATGCCATTTTGTAAGAATCTAACTAGTTAGAAAATGAAACAAATTTAATAAGATTCTGTAGAAAAGTTAAAGTAATCCTTTTTTTTGTTATTACAAGTATATCTAAGAGGTATAAGCTATTGCATATTAATTATATTCTCAAAGCTTCTTAAGAGTAATCTTAGTATTCTATGCTCAGCAAACTAGAGCTTTAATAGCTTGTCGTTCTAGATAGCCTAATTATTAATGCTATAGATCTTTATTACTAAAGTGTACTTAAGGTTTCTTTATTTATACTACAGCGTTTATAGGCAGTAGTTAAGCAGTGTAACAAAAGACTTGCTTGTATTTAACAAATAATAGATCAAAGTAATACTTTAAGTTAATCAACATAACATTCTTCCTAATTTTTGTAAACTTCATAGTATAATTATTTTCTAAGTACTATATGCCTAATTAGTTAAGCTGTACCTTAAGAATAATATTAACGTAGAATTCTAGTACAAACTTAATGTTAGTAAGTAGAGAATTAGCTATCTTAGGGCTAGCCTTGCTATACAGAACGTTCTTAAGCAGCCTGTTTCCTATTCTAGCAACTAGAATAGATTAAGTGCCTGCCTTCACAGTCTTGTCCTTAATATACTCGTAATAGGCACCTAGTACTAGGTAATCTATATTATTAACTTATTAGACTGTTGCTATACTATCCATAATTATATAAAGAAATAAAGCATAAAGAGAAAAAGCTGTACTAAACACGTTTAGCCTAAACTCTTTGATACAGTCTTGGATGATAATTAGTGCTAAAACAAATAAGCTAGGCTACGTTCTACTTATTTAATTAGTAGCTAATCTGCTAGTGCTAGCCTTTTATCTATCTTTCTTAATCTAGGTACGTAACGCTGCCTACCTTTCACTATTCTATCAACACAGTATATATTTTTATTGTCTAACGTCTTGATTAGTATCTTATTAGTAAAGATTAATATAGGACTATAGTTTAGAGTTAGAAGTAGTTACGTAGTGTCTGGAAGTACTCACTCTCCAATATTTTACTTAGCTTACAGGGGCGAGATTGTAGTTGCTTACTACTTTTATTTAAGTTTAAGTTATTAGCAATTATAAATTCTTTAGCTATATTTAGTTTAGGTCTAGCTTAGAATACTACGTCCTTTTCCTTTCAAGATAGTAATTCACTAATATTGTAATACAATACTAAAAGTTTTCTAATATTATTGAAAGTTAATTAAGCTCTACTAAGCGCTATTACTTATACTAGCTTATTGCGCTTCTTGTGTAATTAGTCTAGTGCAATTTTAGTGCCTAAGGCATCGAAGAGATTAGTAAATAATAATAGCCTAACACCTTTAAAGAGCAAGTAGATTGTTGCTTATTAATACAGAAGCTACTATTTAGTAAATTATTACTTAGGGCCTATTTATCTCTAGCGAGCTTTGTCTATGTAGAATCTTTATTACGCTCTAATTAAATACTAAATATTATAATCTGTAAATGCGAGATTCTCTTTAAGGATCTTATATAAGGCTTAAAAGCTAGTAAACATTTTAGTAATTATGCTTACTATGGCATTTAACAGGAGGTTAAGATAGACAGTCTCACTAATCCTGTCTTTAATATTAGTAATTCTAGCAACCTTGTTTATTTATTAAGCAGTGTATACTTTGTACCTATTAAATAGCTCATTTTATTTATTTTTATATACTTACTATTAAGAACTAAATCCTTGTGTTTACGTCAAGCGAACTGGTAGTCTTTTTATATTCATATGCTAGCGCTAGGAAATAATGCAACAAAATGCTTAATATTCTTAGGCAGTTCTAGATACTATAGCTCCTAGTAATCTATTGAGAGCACGTCTAGGAGATTAAGATTAACTTAATCTTAGATGCCTTTCTCTAAGTAGTGCAGTCTTAATAAAGCAAACTAGGTTAGCTAGTCTAATTAATCCTTAAAAACTTCTTTGAAGGCGACAAGTAGTATATTAGTAAAGTTTATCTTAGTAAAATACTTTATACAATTACAACGTAAGTTATTATTAAGGTAGGCGCCAGTTAATTAGTAATTAGTAAGCAGCTGTTTTAATAATAACAGTAGCCCATAGGTTGTAAGATAGATTAGTAGGAGGATAGTTGTTTAATTGAGTAGGTAAGAGGTATAGAAGCTGTAGCAATCTACAAGCTGTACGGTAGGTAAGAGTAAAAGAGTAGAATAATAACTAATTAATTTACTTTCTAGCTTGCTGATTGCGCAGTAAGAATTAATAATATTATCAAGCAGCTAGGCTTATAACTGTAGGAGCTAAGAAGAGGCAAGTAGTTAATTAATAAAGTAGAAAAAAAGTATATTAAGCAACGAAGTGCTACAACTAAGTGTCTAATAACTACTAAAGAGACTTAAGACGATCTGGCCCGTTTATATAGACACTAACGGGGCCGTCACGTGTTTAGCCGACAAGCATTACCTGATCACTAAAGTAATCCGTATGTCAATACTCTAACACACCCTCTAGGTTAGTAAGATATTATTAATCTAGGCCGTAAGCAACTAGGATATCATAAAAAATTAAGGTTGTTAATTAATGGAGCTCTTTATAATTATAGCTTTTTCTCTTAATTATTTGATGTTGTAGTAAAACTAAGTGAGCTAGCAGCTGTTAGCAATATTAAAATATTCAATAAACCCTAAGTATCGCCTAATCAGTAAGTGCGCAGTAACTACAACAATATTAATCATATCTGCTAACTCTCTAAAATTTTATTCTCAGCCTTACTTGATATTAAATACCAAGCTTTCCTAATTCTTATTACATTACTTTTACTAATATAGTAAACAGTGTTACTTTATTATTTTCTTACTCATGAGTAGGCTGGTAAATGGGTCGTGGGTACCCACGCATGGGTATAGGTTGGGTTGGGGTCGCATAGACTAGTAGTTAAGGTTGTAGTTAGGTTACACAGACCAGTAGTTGTGGTTAAGTTAGAGTTGTCAGAACGCAGCCCTGCACCACTACGCCAAAACAACCACAAAAGGGTAGATATGATCAGTGAACTACTGATCATTGTGCAGGATAATATATATCGTCAAGGTTGCCCAGGCCTTATCTGATAAGAGTTAGGTTACAGTATTTATTACTAGTTATCTATGCTAGTTAAGAGATAGTTAAAACTTTATTACTACAGTTGATTATTACAGCTTATTATTACAGTAACGCTTAAGCCTTAAGGCGCTGCCGCTTCTATGCTAGAGGTAGAGAGTCTTCTTCTATAAGCTCGTCTTCTACTGTTTCCTCCTCTAGATTACATGTACTATCTCTAGGCGCTAGGAGCTTAAATATATCGTTAATCTCATTACATAGTGCTTTAAGGCTAATATCCCTTTCCTAAATAAAACTTCCTTTCGCCTTTAAATCTAAGAAGATAGTATTCTTAAAAACTATAATTTGCTGTATAAATAAAGCTAAAAGATAATACTTCTAATTACAAATAACATCTTTCACAGTACTAAAAATGCGCTTAATACTAACACTAGTAATAAGAATTCCTAATATATTTTTTGCAACTTAAAACAGCTAAGAATAAGTATTTTTGTTCTGTTGCTACTACTTTAAGACATTAAATAATGTGTTTAGTTTAATATACAGAGTGCTAAAGTAGAATTCTCTTTTCTATTAAGTAAAGCCTTTTACCTCTTCTTTTTCTTGTGTAAAATATGTTTAACTTAAAATAAAAAAGCTGTTTAAAGGCAATTAAAGAGCAGGCCTTTAAAACTATTTATAGCTAAGTATCTTGTTTAGAATAAAAGTAGAGACTAGTGTTTAATTTGCCTCTCTACTATTGTTATATTGATTAAAATAGTAAAAAAACTATTTATAATATAAATGCTTGTTTTAAGGTTCCTATATAGAATTTTATTTAGCTAATTAGCAGGTTTTTATAATAACTAACTCTAAAAACTATACCCTATATACAGTAAGCTTTTAAGTTAGATCTAGAATAGCTGCGCAGTTAAATAAAAACTCTTACTTAGCTAATGTTTATGCGTAGTACTTGCTTAGTTTTGCCTTTCTCTTGTCTACAGCAGCTTGTACTATTGCAGGCTACTTTATAGTGCAACTTTCTATATCTCTATTAAAATTATTAAATATTAAGTTTATAAACTTAAAAAATAAGTTAAACATAAGCTAAGTATATTAGACTTAAAGCTTCTAGTTTTTACTTAAAAAGCTTGTAGCGTCCTTAAACTACTTAAGCATCTCCGTAATTACCTTTATATAGTGCTACTTAATAAAACAGAGTTAAAAATGCTTAAAGTTATAATAGTTAATCTTTCTCGTGTTGTTGTTAGGGGCAATAATAATACAAGTACTTTTTTTAATTGCTATTTCTTATACTAGCTATTTATTAATATATTTTAAGAGCTTAAGCGCGCGCTTATACATATTGTATGTTAAGTTCTATTAAGTCTTTACATTGCAAATAAGAGAAAGTTGTTCTCTTAGTAGTAAATATTATTAAGTAGCAAGAAATTACTTATACTATTATAGTAACGCGTTTATAGTAAGGCAAATAGCTTAAATCTAGAAAGTAGTTGAAATATAATAATTAAATATACAGAGGGGTGACAAAAAAAAAGAGATTAAAAAAGTTATTAAGTTAAAAGCTTTATAATTCTGTGAGTAGAAGAGCTATACCAAAAAGGGTTAGTGATTTGAAAAGCCAAGAGCTTCCTCTTTAGGATACAATGCTTAGTAAGCCGCTTAGTTAGCACAGTTGACCCTGCAATTTCGCTTAAATTAAATGAAAAAAAAAAGTAAAAATGAATTTTAGTATAACTTTTTTTAGAACGTGTAAAAATTGCTAATAAAAGACTATGTTTAATAAAGTTACGTAAGCAGTATAAAAGCAAGTTATAGAAAGTAATATCTTAATTACTTTAAGTATAATTAAAGGGTGAAAGAAATAGAGGTTGCGTATATAAGCACTAGTTACGTAATATATTAGTAAGCTTAAAGTATAATAAGTCTATATACTCTTTTTAACTGAGTTTTTCTATAGCATCTTCTTCATAGCTTATAGTTTATCCTATTTTATATAGTAAGTTAATAGTATATGTATATTATATAAGCTTTTTACTTTAAATAGTAACATACTAAAGAATCTTTTTAAAAGTATTAGTAAGTACTTTAAATTAAATTGTAAAAAAAGAGGCTTTTTTACTTCTTTTTGCGCTTAAACTAAGCTGTTATACTAAGACTCTTTATAACGTTTAAAAACTACTTAATATAAACTTTATTAAAATTACTAGAAAATTAAACAAGAACTAAAAAAAGTAAAATAACTATAAATTTCTTATAAAAATCTTTTAGAACTTGCTAAAACAAAATATCTATATTAAAAAGAATTTAAACAAAAAGCTCCTTAATAGTAATAATTAGAATATATATAAACTAAATTTAATCTATTCTTTTTTTAAATCCTACTATAAGAAGATAACTAGCCTAAATAAGATTTATTAGTTAGAGTAAGGGGGCGCAGATGCTAAAATGCGCTAGATTATATTGTCTAACTAGCGTACAATGTTTACTTTAGAGAAAGTAAAAAAGGCAGTAGTTAAAATTAGTAAAGCATATAAAGAAATAAGTATGCTAGTAGAAGTTAACTTAAAAGTAGAGAACTTTATTAAGTTTTCAGGTAACCTAAAGCTTAGATTGTCTACTATTAATATGCTTATAGCTTATTTTACAACTAAGAAACTCTTAGAGAAACTTATTAACTACGCGTACTTTATTATATAAGTAATAAATGCTAAACTCCTAAGCAAGAGGAATAATAGTTTCTTTATTACTAATATAAAATAAGGGCTATCAAAAAAGATAAGTACTATATACTTAAACAACGCAGAAATAAACACTCTCTATTATATATATAATGTAGTAGAATACATGCTTAAGAATTATAAGCTATACTACGCCCTAAAATAAATAAGATAAGTTAGTTTTAACTAAAATACTGTAGCTAAGAAAAGAACTTACTACTTTAGGCTACTACATAAACGTCTAAGCAAAATTCTAGGACAGCCTTTATTAACTTAAGTCCTGTTATAGTTAAAGGTAAAGATTTAAGAATTCTTTAATATCACTAATAACGTACTTAATTAACTTACTTTTAGTGTAATACTAGAGAAGTTTATAAGTAGAGAATATTAACTAAAATTTAAGTATAAAAGTAAGGCCTCTAGTTCTGTAAATATAGCAACTAGTTTAATAGACTAAAGTTACTATAATAATATTTTTTAGTAGTTCTAATAGTTCTAGGAATAGCTATACAACTTTGCTATAGACAAATATATTAATAAGCTTAATAATATTAATGCTGCTAATATTATAATAGGGGGCAGATAGAATACTTTATATAACTTTTCTAAGTTAAAAACTGCTACGCGCTTAAAAAGAAAAAGTTCTTTTCTTTACTAGAATATTAATTATGTCTAGGATAGAAAAGTAAAGAGATAAAAAAGGCTAAGCAAGAATATAAGCACCTAAGAAAGTAATTAAATAATTTAAAGTAATACTTTAATCCCTAACTTGCAGCTTAAAAATATGTAGTTTTTATAAGAGAAAGTATAAAGTAAAATACTTTTTGTAAGTTAGCTTTATAATACACTATTTTTAATTGTTAGGCCGCCGCAGCTGTCTTAACAAGAAGATAATAAGTTAGCTAATCTAAATTACTTATAGCAAGGACGCAAGAAAAGGGCTATAAAGTTTATAAACGCGCTTTTTAACTTTAAGCTAAAATAAAAAATATAAAGTTAGCTAAACTGTATTACAACTGCCTTACTTAGGCAGGAATTACAAGGGGTTACTGTATCGAACCTTATAGTATAAGATAATATTTAAAAATAACTACGTAACTTTTTAAATAATAGTATTAGTGTTGCAAATAGTTTAGGAACGCTTAATGTTATAATTAGTAAAGAAATTACAGAATCTAGGTGTAATTTAAGGTACCTAGAATTTATTTTAACTACTAATTAGCTAAACTAGCACGCGGGCTAAAAACACTTTACTAATAAAACTTTACTAATTGTACTAATAATTGCAAGCCTACATTATAATATAATAAATATGTATTAGTTAAATGCTTGAACCTAATATAAGGTGCATAGAAAAAGAAATTTTTAAATTAATAAGTTAGATAATGTACTTACTAAAGAAGTACGTAGAGTTTGATTAAAAAAATAGACAAGTTTTTGCCTAAACAAACTTGCTAGAATACTAAGTTATTATTAATAGCAATTCTTTAAAGTGCTTAATTAACACTAAAGTATAAATAAATATTCTAAGACTTAGTGCTGCACAAGCATTAAAGATAATATATAAAATAATAGAGTAGAGACTTAGGCAGCTATCCTCTAGTATTACTTTAGCTAATAGAACTTATAATCTGTTTGTTAGGACAGTATTTAATATACTTATATTAATAAGGCAGTTACTATTAAAACTACTTTTAGGATTGTTACTAATGTTACTAAATTTATAATTCTAGGAAGACCTTAGTGTGTGTGTACAAGGATAGTAATATAGTACAACGCGTTTAGATAAATTACGTGCTAAGTTCTTTCTAAGAATAGTACTAGGAACGCAGTATTTGTTGCATCTAATCTATTACTAAGTTACTTTACGCAGACAATTAGGAATAAAGCCTCTAACAATAACTTAAATAGAAGAATAGCAGGTAATGTATAAATATATATAGTTATTAATATAATAAATAACAAGCTGCAAGTAGCTGCAGTAAAATATATATAAGAAGCTGTATAGTTAGAATCTATAGTTAGATTTAGCAGTTTTAACATACTGTATATAAATAACAATAAGCATAATTAAAAAGTTTAGATTAACTAAGTATTTACACACGTAGTTAGACAATTAAAAGACTTTATTAAAAACTATAGTTTTAGTAAATTTTTAATTATGTGTAAGCTTAACTAACAATAATTGTAAGAAAGACTACTTAATAACTTTTAATAATAATATACTTTTTATACTATGTATAAAACTATAGCCAAGAAAGTTTAACCTATTAATATTTTTTAGTAAGAGATGCTAATAGAATTTAGACAAGAAAACTAGAAGAAGAAAGCTAAGAAATAACAGCTCTTTTAAAGAGGTATCTGTAATTTTAATACTAAGCTATATAATAATTTATTTAAACTAAGATGTGCTGCTTTTTTATAAGGGACAAGGCTTACTAAACAATAAATCAATAAACTGTATATAGGAGATTATCTCTACCTTAGGGAAAAGGAGATATTCCTATATATGCTCTATAATAAAGAAAGAGCTCTCTTATAGCAATTTAAGGAATTAAGAAGAATCTATCTTAATGTATGCCTACTATATAAGATATAAACAATACTATATAAAGCTTAGTAAGTGTAAGGCTTTACTATTCTAAAAGCATTAGAATTGCAGGTAGTAAATATAGTTAACGCCCGCCTAAACTAAGGAACGTAGAAATAATGTAATAGTTAGTATTACAATCTATAGCACCTAGTACTAAAGAAGAATAAAGGCGTTTAATAGATTAGCAATATATAAAAGATAAAGATAGTTATAATATAAGATATAAACTTACTACTAATAGTAGACAATTTCTTTAAGAGATTTGCAGGATATAAGATTATCTTACTTATAGACTTGTTTTTAAAATACAACTAGATTACACTACATCTAGAAAGTAGAGATATAATAGTATTCTAAACGTCTATAAGACTTATACGCTAATGCATAATAGTTATAGGCGCTACTAACTTAGTAGTAGCATTTTAATAAGTTATAATAAAGATCCTAAAAGACTACCAGCCTAATATAATGCTTTTTATTAACAACATTATATGCAGAGGTCTAAGGACTAACTATAGTAAAAAAGAATTAATGCTAGGTGTATAATATAATATTTTTAAGCATATCATGTAACTAGATAGGGTGCTAGCTAATATTAAATAAGCTAAAGGCACTATTTTAGGAAAAAAGTGTTACTTTCTTATAAAAAGACTTAAAGTAGTAGGCTATAAAGTTAGTTCTTAAAGTTAATATTCTAACTAAAAGAAAGTTAAAAAAATTATAAACTAGCTACTATGTAAAAATAAGAGAGAAGTATAATTATTTATAGGCATTTATGTCTACTATTGTATATAGGTAAAAGACTTTACTAAGATTGCTTAACCTCTATTTATACTCTTACAAGACAACTCTTCTTTTAAATAAAGAGATATATAAAATATAGCAATATACACGCTAAAATAAGCAATTTACAATATACCTACACTTGCAAACTTAGACTATACTAATACTAAAGACTACAAAATATTTCTTATAACTAATGCTAGTTAAGATAGTGTAGGCGCTTGCATAAAGCAACTTAAAAATAATAATAAATAACACCTAGTACAGTTTAAAAGCATACTATAGTCTTTTTAAGAAAAGTAATAGCACTTAACTAAGTTAGAATATAAAGCTATACTATAAGCTCTTAAAAAGTTTTAAACTTATCTCTATTGTGTTTATTTTACTATAAAGACTAATACTACAACTTTTATTGCTTAATTAAATTATTTATTAACTAATAATTTAGAATTAGTTATAAATAGATAGATATTAACTATCCTCTTGTAGGATTTTAACATTAAGTATATACTAAGAAAAAAGAATATTGTTGTATATACATTGTCTAAGTATTTAAAAGCTAATAATTGAGAGCTACATCTTAAACTTAAAAAAAACTTGAAAGAGTTTATTAACTATATAATTAGAAATGTAAATGCCCTAGTGCTAATGAAGTAAACTAGAATACTTTACGAAGAGTTTTCTAAGAAATGAGAGCAATATGCTTAGTTTTTAGTTAATTTTAAAAATTTAAAGAGAATAGAACTACAAGAACTATAAGTATAGAAGAAGTAAGTATTAAACTTCTTTATATAAAATAAGATACTCTTTAAGAAAATATTAAGGAATATTGCAATTTAACAAGTTGTAGATAATATAAATTTAAGAATAGCTGCGGTATAGAACGTGTACACCTAGATTAGACACTAAAGAGTTAATGCAGTTTACTTAATACTTGTGTAGCAATACTAGTAGAAAGGAATATATAAGCAAGTGCGAAGGAAACTAGTAACCTGCTTAGACTGTTAACTGTAATCCTCTAAAAGGAAAGTTAATATGCTTACTAACACTTATAGTTTTGCTATTTAGAAAACTATAGCTATTAATATAGTATATATGCTTTACTATTTTAGGAAAAAGTTTCTTGTAATTGCAAAAGACTACTTTAGTAGCTAGCTAGAAGTAAAAGCACTATTAAACAACTAGTTTAAAATAATTATAAAATTTATATATAAACATATTATATATAGATAGAGCACAACACGCAAACTTATAGTTAATAAAAAACTTAACTTTGCTAAAGTAGTTTCTTATTTATTAAAAACGTACAAAATTAACTAAATCTAATTATCTAGACATAACTCTTAAGCTATAAAAAAGATTAAAAAAAGATATAAACTAATTATAAATGCTTTTATAAAGCTGCTAGGACTTTAAATTAAGAACTTGCTAACAGTTCTTTTTACAGACAGGATCTCTATACAAAAACAGACAAGCTACTTACTATACTAACTAGTTATAAGGTAGAACCTAGTACTACTTATTAAACTTGCACTACTTATATAGCAAACTCTTTTATTTAGAAAAGTGCAAGACTGTGTATAATTACTTGCTATATAAGTAATGGAGCTAAATTTTAGAAATTAGTTTACTAAAAATACTATTGCTTATACTAATTGCATAAGAACTGCTAAAAAGAAATTCTAAAATAATACTAAAGAAATATAGCATAAAGATATAAAGCTAGAAAACTTAGTTCTTTTTTAAAATTTAGTTTAAGAAACTAATATATTTTAAGACTGCAAGCTAGATACAAGGTAGCTAGGACTATATTATATCTATAATACTAAACCTAATAGAGGGACTTACTGCCTTAAAGACTTTAATAGCACACGTTTTTTACATACAACACTTAGTTAGCAATTAAAGTCTTTCTAGTAATAGCGCGTGCTAGATATTATAAAAAAGGAAAGAAATAACATTAAGTTATAAAATTCTAAGTATTAGGAATAAACTAGTGCAACAGTAAATATTCCTGTCTTTTTAGACTTAACTAAGCTGCCTACTAAGTTATAATTATTTTTACTTTTTGCAAAAAAAAATAGTCTTTATTTATAAGTTATTATTACTAAGCGTCTTATAAATAAAGAGTACTATGTATATATACAAGACTTTAGAAGCTTAGACTCTATTTCTAATACTATAACTAGTAGCTAATAAGCTACTAAACAGCCTATTCTTTTAAGAAGAGGAGAAAATACTTTGCTATTAGTATCTACTTTTACTTTTAGCTACTTATTTACAAATTTCTTATGTTAAATGTAAAGACTAGTTACCTAGCCTACAAATTCTAGGTGTGTAGTAAGCACCTAAATTCTATAAATCTTTTATACCTTAATACGTAACTTAGCTTTTATACTATAACCAAGAATTTTTTACAAACTTTTTTAGTAATTAAAATATAATTTAAACTATTTTATGTGTCTTAAGCTAGTTACTTTAAAAATAAATTACTTATAAAGCAAACTGTTGCTTTTTTTTTAACTTTAGCTAATTTTAAGCCTTGCATATCTTAATTAAGTAAGCTAGCTTACTTATTCAACTACAACTAACAACTTTTAAAGCAATAACTTTTTACAGTTCTATAATAATAAAATATATATAAAAAGCAGCAAGCACTAGCTTAATACGTTAAGAACTAGCAATAAAAACTATTACTACTACAGCACTACAAAAGCTATATAATTTAGTTGAAGCTAAAATATAAGCGTCCTTACTTAGCAGGCGTAATAGCAACAATAACAAGCTAGAAAGTAATATTAGCTTAATAACTTTTTTGGTTACTTTAGAATTACGCATTTAAAAGTACACTACTATAATTAAATTCTTACTTGTCTTTTATAAATTAGCTTATAACTACTAGCTCTCTTGCTAATAGAACATTAAGCTACTTTTCTAGCGCATTATTAATCGCTACCTAGGCTGTAAGTACAAAGAACCTAGCGTAGTAATTCTCTGCAATATAGAGAGAGGCGTACTATAATATACTAAGCTTAGCAATTTTAGATTATTAGTAGTACTATAAAAACTTAAATAAAAGTCTACTATTGTAGGTTCTTTTACTAGAAGAAGTAGCGCTATTTAGCTTAGCTAAGTTGCTATAAGTATATAGTAATAACGTTTAAGCCTAAAGGCTATATTAGCTTAGCGCTAGTAAATTTGCTAAAAACGAAAGGCTTTGTAAGCTTTAACTTCTGCAATTAGTAGCGCAGGATATAAAGAGTAGGTAGAACGTATTACTTAAGGCTTAATATTAAAAGCTACTATTATCTTACATTTTTTAATATTAGACCTTTAGCACCTTGCAAATAGTAATAGTATTAGTGCTAACCTTTTAGCTTTTAAAGAGTTTTAATATAAGCAGCTGCTGTTATAAAGATAACATAAACAACGCTTTCTAAAATAAGTATAACTTTTTTAACCTATCTACTTTTCTTTTACTAAAATAGATAACTTATAAAACTTTAAGCAAATTATTACTTATGCACAACTAGCTACTATTAGCTTGCTTATTAATACTTATTTATAGGCAATAAATGTTGCTAATTCTAGCACTTATAGTATTACTTATATTAGGAAGATTACTAATTAAGATATTATTATACTTACTAAACCTAACTGTCTACTAAAAGAATCTTAACACAAAAAACTTAAGAAAGTTTTTAACTAAGAATAATTTATACTAGGCTATAAATACTTTGTTATTAGAAATTTAAGAAAGAATAAGATTAACTAAAGTGTTTTTAGTTTACTACGTTTAAAGACTATATACGCTGCTTTAGAACACTTAATTTTTAGCATCTTCTTTTTATCAAGATTACTAATTAGTTAGCTAATAAGTATTCCTCTAATTAATTAAGAAATTAACGCTAGACTAAAGTAGGCCTTTACTAATTATAAGCATTTTTTTTTTCTAAACGACACTATATCTAGCAACATCTAGGCTACAAGACAGCCTAAATTCTTAAGAAGAGAAGAAGATGCTATATAATTAGTGCCTACCTTTATCTTTAGCTGCTTATTTACTAATTTCCTATGTAAAATTTAAGTATAGACCGCCTATTTTATAAAATCTAGGTGCTCTCTAGACACTTAAATTCTATAGACCTGTAATGCCCTACTACTACACTAATACTACACCTAATTTCTCGTATTTGCAAAGCAATAACTAATAATAACAACTATTTCTATTATAGAACCCGCTTATTTTAGCGTAATATAGACTCTGTTTACCTTTACTTTTACCTGCCCGCTAGTAGTATACTGCTACTGTACATAAAGTTAAACTACAACCTTACTAACTAACTAACCCTCCTTCTATACTAACCTTACTACTTTTACGCCTAGGTATTGTTCTTTAAAGATAATAATTACAGCAATATCTTCTCTCTTAGTCTAACAAAGGCTAAAAATAATACACACACTATTAATAAAACTACTTAAACAATATTTTAGCCTTTGTTAAATAAGGCTTAAGGTAAGCAGCTATAGTAGTAACTACTTTAGACTTTAAGTCTATTAGAAGTCTTTAAAAACTTAGAAGTAAATTTAAAAAAAGAAAACTATATTATAGACTAAACTTTTAAAGTTATCTAGTATTAAAATAAAGTACTAGAGCTTACAAAACTTAGCAATAGTATAAAAGTTACTGATATTTAAACTTTAGTATACAAAATCCTTTTAAACGCTCTACATTAACAGCATATTATTAAAATTTAATAGTTTAATAGTGCTTTATACTAATTTAATCTTATTTTTAAAGTTATCTTAAGAATAGGCAATTTTTATACTTAACTTCTAGGACTTATAAATAAATATAGTAGTGTTAAAAGTTTCTAGAAACACTATTTAATTATTAGTGCAGCATCCTTATTACAAGATAAAAGAGCTAAGAAACTAAGTAATATAGTTTTAATAGTAAAGAAGCTAGCAATAAGATTTATTAAAAAATAATTTAGTATTTACATGCTTTACATATTACTTAAGTACTAAAAATCTATAAATATAGCTTTTATACTACAATATATAAATTTTAAGAATGCTACTTACTTCTTTAACACAGCAGCACTATATTGTCTTAATATAAAAAACTAAAAAAAAAAATACTACGTATTACTAGTAGACTAAGCAACTATTAAGTTACTATACAAAGATATTTTTACTTTTATAGTACAAAATAGCTTTTATAGTAAATAGCTACTCTTAAATATTAGTAAATAGCAAAAAGAGGACTTACGCAAGATTACTGCAGCTATAAAAGTTAGGAAAAACAATATAACCTATAGCGCGCAGAAACTACGCCCTAACGCTAGAGTTAAGGACAATAAATGGAATAGCAACCTCTACTATACTTTCTAGTAAAAGATTTTTAAGTACATAGCTATATCTAAAGACTTAGAAACTAATTAGCTTTACTTAACGTAATCTTTTAAAGACATAGATTACTATAAAGTAATAAAAGTGTAGGTACATTTAATATATAGCATGCTTATTTTAATAGCTGCAGAACTTAGAAGGACTTTGTTTAAAACTTAATCTATTAATTACTATAGTAACTTTATAGCATCTAAGACCTGCACTCTAGAGAGTTGTAGTTTATTAATTATAACTAAGCAACTAAGGTAATTCTTAAGAATATTAGTAAAAGGTAAAGCTAATAATTATATAATAGTTAAGGCATTTAAAGCTGCAAGTAGAAAGACTATTATATAATAAAGGCGTAATGTTACTAACACTTAAGCAGGGCGTGTAAGGGCTAAAACTAGTTATTAACTAGTTTCTACTCTACTTTCTTTACTAAGCTCTTGTGCTCTAAAAGTAACACTAGCATACTAATAAGTAGCTATACAACTAGACACTAAGCTTAATAATACTACTTATATAAATAAAAAGCTTAATATAATAAACTAAGAGACTAAGATTCTTAGAGTAAAATGCTACTATATAAATTCTACTTTAGTATTCTCTAAGCTACTTAAGCGTGCCTACACAAAAAAGCTAATTACAAATTTTAATTATGTTAAGGTTATTAAAAAATAGTATTAAGAAGTTAATATTTAATAACTATATAACTCTAACAACTTATTATATAATTAAGTATACTTTATCTATTTATTTTTTTTAACAACACTAATTAAAACGTGTTTAACAGCAATTGCTAGCCTATAGCTAGCAACAAAATTGCGATAGAGGTAGAGGAGGTAGAGGAGAGTAAGGACACGTACATTACCGCAGCGTAAGCCTGCAATACTTTATAAAAGCTTCTTGCCTGCTGCTTCTTACTTTTAGAATTTCCTACACTACACAGTACTGCATATAAACAACTTACATACAAATAATACAATGCTTAGACTATTCTTTTTCTTATTATATTAAGTAAAGTTAGACCTTACTAAGTTACTATATAAGAAGCTATAGTAGTAGATTACAAAGCCTGCGTTTACCTTTGTTAAGCGGCCTCTCTAGTTAGTTAAAGAAGAGCTGTTAGCAGTAGCTCTTATAGTTATTAGGTAGACGCAGAGGTTAAATTCTGTTATTTATTAACACCTTATTAATGCGTCTAGTATTATAAATGTTAAAGTTATAATAGAGGTTGTAAAAGGCTTATTTAGCAGTAAGTCTATTAAATACGTTGCGCATATTAATAGTCTAGGTGTAGTAACAGTGTGTTATTTTACTAATCTCCTCCTGCGCGAATACAACTTTAGTAGAGAGACCTTGTAGTAGCTTTATAAGGAGCAAGAGCGTGTTAAAACAGCTATTAAGCAGCTAGGACAAACTAATAAGCAGGAAAATTTTATAAGTTGCCTTTAGAGATAAGAGAGCTGTGCTTAGATAGTAATGCTGTTGTTGTATGTTTACATCTAAGTATAGGCGCTAGAAACGCCGCGACTGCAACACTGCTGGGATAGCGACAGAGACGACAGAAGTTGCGGTTATTAGTAAATAGTCATTAGTCAAGACAGTTAGTTAGAGGGATATTGCGCATCTTTGTTTCTGTCTAAACATGCGACACACCAATTGCGTGCCAGCAATGCCAAACAAGGTTAGCAATAAATCCTTTTTTACCAAAAAGGTGTCTACAAAATGTGTGGTCACATCAAAAGGTTGTCTCAAAAGGCCGAAGCCAATACTTTATCTATAAGCGCACTGCTGCAAGTATTATAAGTCTATTTAAAAAGGCTATGCCTTCTAATATGCTTAATAAGTATCTACTTTTACTATATTAAGATAAAGCTGTTAGCAGAAATTCTAATCTAATTTTGTTATCTTTAAGCTTTTTACTAGCAAATATTGCCTAACTAAGCAAGATAAGAATCTGCTAAGCTACTAATATTAACTAACTTAACTTAACCTCTACCTTATTTCTACTTAGGATAAGATTATTAATACTATAGAGTTTTAACTATAGGTAGAAGAATTCTAACGCATTAAAAGTATTATTACTAACACCTATATATAGCTGCAACAGCGTAGTAATCTAAAGAATATTATTATAAAAACCTTTAAGATATATAAGTTTTATTTATAACATATAAATAAAAAGCTAAACTTTAAGTTGTTACGTAATATATACTACTTGCTTATTTAATAAGCTATACGCATAAACTTAGAATACTAGTTATAATATATAATACTTTATAAAGAATATACTCTAATCTCTTACTCTTACTACGCTAAGTTTGCTAAAAAAAAGTAATTAAATATACTTTAAGTATATTAACCTTAACTTTAAGCGTGTAATAATAAAAGGCCTTAGTGTAGAGATAATTTAAGGCAATATCTTATTTAATAATAAGAATACAAACAACTATATAAAGATGCTACTAGAGTTCTATAAGCATGTGCTAGCGTACCTATAGTGGCGTAAAGATATAGGTATTAAATTATTAAATAGTTTTATTAAAGAATAGGAAGATAAGACTAACTAGCTAAAAGACACGCAAAAGGTAGTTCTTAACACTAAATAAATAAAGTAAATTTATAAGAAAAAATAAGCTTAAATTTTATTACTTTTTTTACTTTATAAATCTACTAAGCTAACTACTTGTAGATACTGTACTGTACTTCTTTAGTTTATTATAGTCTAAGATAGTATAATAGAGGTGCCTACTATAGGAACTTATAAAGAGATTTGTAAGGCACACTGTAACTTTACTACTACTTTTTATACTTTTTTTAGTTACTTTAATAAGTTTAGAGGAATTAACTAGCTGTTTTCTGTAAATATGCATATTAAGTATAAATTTTACATCTAGAAGGCCTTTATAGGGTAGGCTAAATAGGACAATTTTCTTGTTTATAAGAAGCTAAATAACATGCTATAAAACTTTACTAAAGAATAAATTAATAAACATATTTAAGAACATAATAACTATATTATATAATAAATTCTTGACTTCTAGCTTATAGTGCAAAAGTTAAAAAAAAGCGCTTTTTGTACTAATCTTATTTAAAGTTTCTCTAACTAATTGTACTCTTTTAATAATAAAAAAAACTTTCTACACACAATAAAGGACTAAAATAAATAAGATACTAATTTTTTTTAAGCTAATTTCTTTTAGCGCCTTTAAAAAGAACTTAGCCTAAAAGTAGATAAGCGTTAGGTTTTCTAAAAAAGTAAAGAACTTATTATACTTTTTTTTATATAGTATTTTCTGCGTGCTTATTCTTAATTAGGAATAGTAATCTTAAATAACGTCTTAGTACTCTCTACTTTAACTAGGCAGCCCTGCTATAGCTACTTTTAATTAATATTTAAGACCTAAGCTCCTGCTACTACTACTACTACACCTATGCCTAGGCTAAGCACTTTAGCTGCTGCTTAAGAACCTTATTCAAGTAAACGCTTAATAAAGTAAAAAATAGAGAGATAGTAGAAATGTGCCTTTATTAGGTGTGTAAAGAGAAAGCCGCTAAATCTATAAAATTAAGGTGCTCTCTAGACACCTAGATTCTATAGCTACTACATAGGTATGTAATCTGTTAGTACTAGGCAGCGTTTTAAGTAATTAAAATGTGTTTTTTTTATCTATTTTTTTTGTTTTTGCTGTATTTCCTTCTATTCTTTCTACAGAATTTAGAGCTTAATAAAGCTAAGCTTGTAGGAAGGGGAGATTTGTGCTAGTGCATAGCGTAATACCTAACTGTACACTAGGTTAGTGCTTAACTACTTAATCCTAAAGTATATAACTTATTTAGTATCCTACAAAAAGGGGCACTATTCATTATTTGTGCACTCCACAGCTCAGCTCCTGCAATGTACTATAGAATGGGCTTCTTCTTCTACTAATAGTCTTTACACTTAACCTACAATAAGATTATAATCTTGCCAACCTTGTTCTTGTATAATCTAGCTACTAGTGATCTTTTGCCCTCGTAGCAGTATGTCTTCATACACTCCAACTCCCGTACATTATAAGTAGTAATAGCTAACTTTTTTAAACTTATACTTTAAACAAAGTCTTACTATTCCTTTTTAGCTTACTTACTTTTTAAAGTGTTAGTGCAAAAGCTTACTAATTTATTATTATAAGTGCAACGCATAATCTTTTTAAAAATACTACAAAAGCTATATATTTAAGCATATGTGTAACTTTAGCTACTATTATTTAAGCTCTTTATTACCTACGCTGCCTTGTCTAGAATTCTTGCGTACTGCTTTATATTAACTTTGTAGTATGTATCTCTCTATTTTTATAAATTTAATTAAAGGTTGTCTATAGCTACTTACCTATATATGTAAGCATAACTCTATGATAAATAACTATAAAAACTTACTACACTTCTAGGCGTTGTATTAGTTTCAGCTAAGTAGTTTTTATACTGCCTTTATTATTTCTTTGTACTTTTTTATACTTGTATTTTTGTATTAATTAATACTTTGTATTTTTTTCTTTAATTAGTATGTTGCAGCGTAACTAGCGATATATACGTTTTATAAGGCCTTTGTCTTAAAATTAAGTTAAGCTAATTAACTTCTTTGTATAATAGCTTAAGAACTAAAGCTTAATAATTTCTTTATTAAGTTTTTTAAATTTGTAGAGTAACTTTTCTTTAAACTACCTTAGCTGCGTTATATAAGTATATTATTAGTTGTTTGTTCTTATATTTGTAACCTTTTACAAATTACTATGAGCTATAATTAATAGCTGTGTTAAATACCTTTATAAGCTTCTCTTACTTGTTACATTTAAAACCTAGTAGCACTAAAATTAGAACGCGTAGAACTAGGCCTTTAGGACTTTTACTTAGCTCTTTTATAGTTATTATTATTATAATAGACGTAATAATTAACTGTAATTAGTTAATTTTAGCTCTAGTTGTTAAATAGTAGGTAGAGATTAAGAAATATTACTATAATGTAGCTAGTATAGCCTGTGCGCCTCTACTAAAGCTAACTAAAAATTAGAATTTTTGCTATATATAGACACTACTACTACTAATCACTGCCTACTAATAATACACTCTAGCACGTCACATTATAATAGCTTTTTATTACGTTTACTTATGCACCCTATTGCTGCAAAAAAACATAAAAATAATTTTATACGCTTACTATAAAGTTTTACAACTGTATAACTACTATAATAGCGCGTACTAAGCAAACTATGTAAGCTTTAACTAGTAGTAAAGTGCTTATAAAGAATTTGTAAGCTAAGGCTAGTTAAAAGCTACTTATATTAGTTATAAAGATTAAAGCTATTAAAGAAAAATGTTAATATAAGCTAGGCAGTAAGTTATTATAATCTTTTATTATAATGAAATACTAATAGCGTATAGCTATTGCGCTTAAAAAAAATACAAAGCAGTAAAAGTTAACAAATCTATTACTATGTAAACTCTTATTTAGTTGTCTTATTTATAAAATTAGGTATACTTATTACTTTAATCTGCGCTTTTAGGCAGAAGTAATTTATGCTTTTTAAGAGTTAGCTAAAGCGTTCTTAGTTAGCTATTTCAAAAGTATTATTACTACTATTGTTATTTTTAAATTATATACTAACTAATAAATATAGACTGTAACTTTCATGCTATTAATATAAAGAAAGTTACTATTTAAGCTAAAGATCTAAAGATAGTAGTTAGATACTATAAGAAGTTTAGTACTAACTTTACGTTCTACTAGCTTTCTATAAAAAGACTGTATAGCAAGTAGTTAAAGTTTTTTTATTATATAATAATATAAACATGCTCTTTTAGTTACCTTTTATAGTGTAATAACTAACTATGTTAACAACTACAACTTAATTACTAAGTATAGTTATAGCTAGGTTAAAGTTGTAACTAAATTATTGCTTACTTAGCTTACCTCTCCTAATCTTACCTAATTTCACCTTAATTATTACAGCTATTTATTAATATAAATAGCACGTAACCACAACCTAACTACTTCCCTCTATAACCTAACTACAACCTAACCTATACCCACAGTCTGTGCGCGTAACTACAACTACAACTACTATTCTATGCAACCTAACTACAACTATAACTACAAGTCTATGTAACCTAACTACAACTACAACTACTAGTCTGTGCGACCTTAACCTAACCTATACCTACGTTTAGCGTTAATAGCGTGGGTATAGGTTGGGTTGGGGTTGGGTTAGCTTACGTCAGACCCTAACCACAACCCAACCTATACCCATTTACCAGCCTACTCATTAGCTGCTAATCTTTTGAGTGAAGTCTGCCCCTAATAGTAGAGAGAGGTGACAAAAAAAAAGTAATCAAAAGTGTTAATGATTTTAAAGCTCTATATTTCTATAGATAGAAGGGCTATACTAAGAATAGTAAGTGATTTAAAGAGCCAAGAACTTCCTCTTTAAGATACAGTGCTTAGTAAGCTGCTTAGTCAGCACGGCTACCTCTGTAATTCCGCCCAAATCAATAGAGAGAAAAAGGTTTAAATAAATCTTCGTATTACTCTTTTTTAAACGTATAAAAACCGCTAAAAAATCCAAATTATTGAATAGAACTAGTTAATCTTTTTGGTATAAGAGTTTCAGAGTAGTACTATAAAAAACTACCTAGTTATTTCTAGGCTGGTAAAAATGCTGACAGTTGGGTCTGACTAATCAGAACACCAAAACCTTCGCACCTGCGCATCGCCGCGAGTTTTGGAGATATTAAGCTAAGAATTTTACAGCCTATTTATTAATCTTGTATTCGTGGCGATGCGGAGGTGCGAAGGTTTTGGTGTTCTGATTAGTCAGACCCAACTGTCAGCATTTTTACCAGCCTAGTTATTTCAAAAGGTCTATTCTTGAGATTTATGTAAATAATAATATAAAATAGCTTACAAACACTTAGTAAGCTAGCCTATAGCTTACCTAGGAGCTTAGTTTCACTATAGTTATTGTAAAGTATAACTTTTCAATATTCTTAGTAGAATCCTACTCTCTTATAGTATTGTTATTTTGTTATGTTAAATATTTAGTTATTTTAGCATCATAACAGTACTTAATAGTCAATTTATATTAATATAGAACTAATTCTAAGTCTTTAATTTAAAACTTTCAAAGTTTTTACTTAGTATAGTTTTCATGATTATAAGGTCTCTTTTATATTTAAAGAGAGCTTTTTCTAAAATTCTTTTTGATATAGATAACTTGTTTTAGCAAGTTCTATGGGGGTTTTATACAAAATTAATATTTACTTTACTTTTTTAGTTTTTGGTTTAATCTTCTAGATATTTTAGTAAGGTTTATGTTAAGTAATTTTTACACAATATAAAAGGTACAATAGCTTAGTTTAAATGTAAAAGAAAGTAAGAAAGCTTCTTTTCTTGTATAATTTAATTTTAAGTACGAACTAATAATTCAAGAAAGATTTTCTAGTATGTTACTATTTAAGGTAATACACTTATATAATATATTAATACTTTTAACTAAATACCGAAATTAAGATAAACTATAAGCTGTAAAGAAGATCCTATAAGAAAAGTCAGTTGAAAAAAGTAAATAGACTTAATCTACTTTGTGGTTACTAATACTTTACGTAATTAGCGCTTATAAAAGCAATCTCTATTTTTAACACCTTTTGATTATACTTTAAGTAACTAAAATACTACCCTCTATAACCTGCTTAGATAGTGCTTACATAATCTCATTGAACATAGTTTTTTATTAGCGATTTTTACACGTTCGAAAAAATAAATACTCAAATTCTTTTTTACTTTTTTTTTCCTTCTTAATTTGGGCGAAATTGCAGGGTCAACCGTGCTGATTAAGCCGCTTAGTAAGCGGTGTATCTTAAAGAGGAAGTTCTTGGCTTTGCAAATCACTAACTCCTTTTGGTATAGCTTTTCTACTTATAGAATAATAAGGCTTTAAAATTATAACCTTTTGAATTTCTTTTTCTTTTGTCACCCCTCTGTAGTAAACATAATCGTCGCTTACAAAGCTACTGTGGAGAGCGTAACTGTTGCTTAGAAAGCCTGCGCTAGTAATATAAAAACAGCGCTCAGTATAAATATTATGTGCACTAAAGCTTGTTTAATAATAAAACCAATCAAGCAGCTAGTCTCTAGAATAGTAATAATTAGTTACTTTTGCTTCTTAATTTATATGCTTATTACAAAATTTCTAGTATCTCCACCAAAAGATGAAAAAATTTGCTTATTGAAATAAGCCTATTTTCAAGCTCTCATTTCAATTTGAATTTTTATAAAAGCTCAAAAATAGTAATTAACTTAGCGCAAAGGCAAGACTCTTTAAAAGCAAAAGTAAAAGTTATAGTAGGTTACTACTTAAGCAGCAAGACGTTAATTGTAATATAGTAATAGCAATAAGCTATATAGGCTTATTAAGCTGTCTACTGAGCGCAATATGCTTTTATCTACCTAAAAGTTGGCGCCTATTAGCTTTTTAAAAATTACAACTCATTGATTACAACTTTTTGTTCTGCCTTATAAGCGCTAGGTAGAAATAATATTAGATACTTTATATACTAAGTGGTGTTTTAATTAACTTTAGACTAGTAGTTATTATAGCACAAGCTATAGTAGTTGTTTGTCTTACATATACTATATTATTAACAACAATCTTTTTACTTAATTTATAGCGATATATATTACTATAAAGATGAGTTTTAGCTAAATTAAGCTTTTTGCTTAGCCTGCTAACGAAATTTCAAGGAGAGAGCAATAATGAGTATTATATTAATAAGCAATGGTTGCTTAACAGCATGATTGCTTACTGCAAAAAGTTGATAGCAGTATTAAATTTACTACAAAACCATCTACTTAGAAGCTTTTTATTAAAAATTACTGTAGTTAAGAGGTGTTATTTTATAGTTCTGCTACATAGCCTCTACTGCCTGCTCTTACTTTAGTAAGCGTCTTTAATCTAGAATAAAATGCTAAAAATCATTTACACTGAACATAGCCTACTTAGCAGGCTATAAGTTTATATTAAAGTTAATTTTTTTGTATCAAAGATTCATAACGCGCAGTCTTACACTGCCTAAACCTTTAGTTAACCTGCGTAGCAGCCTGCTTAATAGCTAGCTTATAATTAGAAATAGCTAGAGCAATATTGGCTTTAGTAATAGTAATAGCAGCGTTCCCTACGTTAACGAAATCTTTAAGAACAGCATGCTTGCAAAATACTACTTTCTCTTAGTCTTTATTGCTGCACTCCTTCTACTTATTGCCCTAACTACATACTTTATAACATAACTATATAGATATAAGTATGGTAAGGTAAGCTGATGATTATTTGTAAGTCTATATATAAAAGTAATTGATTGAATTTACATTTTTATGCTGCTTGACTCTAGACTCTTGCTATTTAAGCTAAATTAGCTAATAATGCACTTAAGCTTGCTAAAGCTCAGAAAACTAAGCACGACCTAATAGTAAAGTTTAGTAAGTATAATGATATTTAAACCTACTAGTGAGCTTATTCTTAGTTTTACTATTGTTACTTGTCTAGTTTTTAATCTTCTAATTATCTTAAGTAACTAAAAGAAAACCTAGCTTAGTATATTCAAATTGCTGCATAACACGAGTTCTTGACTTAATAATTATTATCACTCGTAATAAAGTGCCTGACTTACTAAAAGTTATGTAACTGCTTAAATTCTTGAAACTATTATTGAGTAAGCATCTTAGTTAGTTTATCAGCCACCATATTTGTTGCTTCTGATTAGTTAACTTAAAATAATCCTTTACTATTTATTTTTAAGGTATTAAAGGTGGTGGTTGTTGTTGAAGTCAAAATGGGTTTTCTAAAAAAGTAAAAAGCAGCTAACCTCTACTAATTAGTCGCAAAAGTGCATAATACAGATTGTGTGTGGTTACCAAGATTAAAACAGGAGGTAGATAAGTTCTAGAAGGAAAGCTTAGACTACTAAGTAATAATTAGGGTCAAAAATAATCCTCAAGGTACTAAAAAACAACAGGAATTAAAGGGTGTCTAACAGCGATTGCTAGCCTATAGCTCGCAATAAGATCATAGTAAGATTGCAATAGGATTGCAACATAATGCAATAAAGAAGAGAAAGAACATGTACGTACCGCAGTAAGAGCCTACAATCCTTTCTAAAGCTTAAGCTGCAGTATTATACCTACTACTTCTTACCTTTTGAATAGCACTACATATAAACAATTTGCATACACTTTACTAAAATGGCGTGTAACCTCTGCGGAGAGTATGTTTTTATTCTAGGCTCTCTTTGAAAAAAAGCATTCTTTACTACTATCTACCTAGTATCTCATCTAGTCTAACTTGAACAGCTTATACAGACACCCAAATTTATTAGATTTCTTAAAATTGACTACTTAGCTAGACTTCTATGTTTATAAAAATCTTAAACAAGTCCCTTATCTGCGATACTCTTATGTATAAAAAGATTATTAAGCTCTAATTTAGCTGGTTGTAGAAAGACTACACAATCTCTAGAGTATTTGCTAATACTAGCACAGTGCTTAATATCTATTGCTTTAGCATCTTTTTTTTTCTTTATATTGTGCAAGGGCTAGGTACAGAGACTAGAACCTGGCTTAAATATCTATTGCAAGACGTTAAATTATCAATAGAGAAGAAAAAGGCAAGAAAGAAAGAGTAGGCTCTCTATTATAACGTCTATAGGTTAGCAAGCAAGGCGATAATTGTGTTACTACTTTACTTTATTTAGGAGCGCCTAGCAGTAAAGTATTTAACAAGAATAGGCAAGATAAGGCGCATTGAGATAGGAGGCAATTTGCGTCTTTGTCTTGCTTTCTTTATATTTTTGTCTAAACATGCGACACAATTGCGTGCTGGCAAAACAAGGGTGTTTAAGCCTAGATACCTATTGTTAGCAATAAATATTTTTCTACCAAAAGGGTGTCTACAAAATGCTTATTTTTATTGCAGTTTAACGTCCTTTCTCAGCCTAAGGCTATATAAGACGTGCAGGCCAGGGTCTGCAGGTATCTACGTAGGTTTGTCTTCTAAGTTATATACATAGAGGGGGTTATCTTAACACGGGTAAGGCTCTTAGCCTATTAGTAGAGAAGGAGGAGGAGGAGGAGGGGGAGGCTATATATAGAGCTTAGTCGCCTAAACAGTTAATTATATCTAGTTTTTAGTAGTTCCTTTGTACTAAGCCTGTATACTAACTTTAGTTTCTTTAATAAAAGCTATAGTAGCATTAATAACTAGGTCTGTTTAAATGAGAATTTGCAGAGAAATCAGCTCTGTTTAAAAGTCTTAAAGTATTGCCTTGTTATTCTTATATATTTAGCACTTAGAGAGTATGTAGGCTGTGTTCTATGTAGCTCTATAGTTGTATAAGCAAACTTTAGAGCCTACTAAATTTCTTTTTAAAATATAGCTTTTTAGGTAGTAGTAACTTTGTTTAAGTTAAAAAAAGGCGCTAGATGTATTTATTTTAGTTGTAGGAGTAGGTATCTGCTTTTTTACTGTCTTCTTAAATATTACTAAGTTGGTATTTAGACTTTTGCTAATTTTTCTTTTTTTTTTAAATAAACTTAACTGATTAATGCTAGCTAATTATTTAATTTCCGTGCTAAAAACTACTAGGCCTATTTTATTTATAAGAAAACTATTATTATAGCCTCTTTTACAAGTGAGTCTACTTTTTTATTTTGTAGTATATCTTAGTAGCCCAGGACTTATTATAGCGTAAGGAAGAAATCTTTTTCTCTAAGCTAAATCGCTGCCTTAATACACCTAATTTGCTTCTCTTAGCTAAAGTTATTTGAAGTGCTTTTTAATTAAAATAAAGCTACCTAGTTGTCTATATATATTATAACACTCTAGTAGTTGTTTATAAGGCTAACTACTTTTTTTAGCTTTAAGGTAATACCTTCTAGTTTATTGTTGTAAACTAGCTAGTGACTTTCTATATTATTTTATTTTTATTTTATTAGCGTAGCTGTTTAATAAAGAGCAACGTCTCTACTATTTTCTTTGCCTTTTTTTATTGCTTTGGCGTCAAAGTATATTAAAGGAAGGTTATTAATTACTAATGGCTTCTTGTAACATTTTACTTCTAGGTCTTTTAGCTTATTTAATATGTAAACTCTATATAATGCTCTAGCGGTCTATAGCGTATAGGCGTACTATTACAGTTTCTCTATATTATAGATAGCTAAAGAGATAGAGTAAGTTATTTAGTTAAGTTAGTTGCCTTTATTGCTAGTTATATCATTTTTTATAAGGTAGTCTAGATCTAGTAAAGTAGATCTACACGCGTATTATCTAATAGAGTTGTTAAGCCTAACTCTAGATAGATAAACAGCAGCTTTTAGCTTACTTAGTCTTGCAGAAGATAATTTAAAAGTCCATAGAATCTTTCTATAAGCTTAGTTTTAATGTTGCTGCCTGCTATTAAGAATATTCAATTGTGTTTTCGAAATAGTTACTATTTGTAATCTGCTACACTTGTAGTACAAGCTAAAAAAATTGCCTTATTGCTCTAGGTAAAAGGCTGTTTTTAATATTAGCTAGCTTACTTAAACGGGAGAAGGCTTTAGTTACTTATTATATATTTATATAGTAGTAAATCTAAAACTTCGAAGTTTTATTAAATGAGATACCTAGCTATCTAACTAGTCCTCTTAGTTCGAAGGTCTCCTTAATAAGTTGTGTAGGAAATCTATTAGTATTCTTTCTTAATTTTATTCAATTAGCTAATTCTAATTTAAAGCTGTTAAACTTAATAGCCAGCTTTTTTGCTTAGCTAAATCAATTTGTTAGTTTTTTTTTAGTAGTTCAATGTTATTCTTAATAGATGATGTTAATATAGAGATCTGTAGGATATTGATATAAAATAAGGAGTATATATTGTTATTAGCTATAATTAATCAGAATAGTAGTTTTATATAAATAAAAAATAAAACAAGCAATGCTAGGCTTCCTTGTAGCGTTCTAGTATTGACTTTCTACAGTTTCTCTGTTTGTCTATTCAAAATTAGCTCTAATAGCCTTTTTGTAAGAATTAAATTAGTTTATAATACAAGGCAGGTTAGTAGCTGTGAGTTGCACATGTTCTTTAGTAGCTTATTCCTAGATAAATAGTTAAAAGCACCTTTAATATCTAGAAAAGCTCTCAAATTAACTTTTTTCTTTTAATTCTATTGTTAAAGATTATTATAGAAAAGTAGTACAGCATTAATAGTTAATTTTCTAAGCCTAGCTCCTATTTGTAAACAGTAGAGTAAGTCTATTATTTCAGCTAGTACACCTAGTCTCTTTGCGTAAAGTCTCTCTAGTGCCTTCCCTATACAGCATAAAAGAGAAATAACTTTATATGCCTTATGGATTAACTAATTAGGCTTGTTTAGTTTCCTTAAGATAACTCCTTTATATTTTCTCTAACATCTTAGTTAGTATCCTGGGTTAAAGAGCGTTAAATAGACTTTATAAAAGGTGTTTAGTTAGTATCTATACGCTATTAAGATAACTTCTTAGCTAATTCTATTAGGTCTTAGTAAGGTAGCTTTATCTGTTTACAGGCAGTGTAGAGCTCTTTTCTAGTTAATATTAGCTACTCCTATTTGTTGCTTTTTTAGTAGTTGTTAAGTCTTAGTGCTAGTGTAGTAAAAAGTAGTAGACATACATTTTTTTTCAAGATTTAGCATTTCTTCTTAAAAAATTCCTTACTTCTAATAGCTAGAATTGTTGTTAAGAGGTTGTATTTTGTATAGGCTATAGCTTTAAATATCTCTTTAGGTAATTTAGTTTCAAAGAACTATTCCTAAAGTTAAGTTTAGCTTTTCTAATAGCTTTATAATAATTATTCTTAGTAAGCATGTAGTTTCATTATTATAAGTATAAAGTATTATCTTCTCTCCTTACTATTTATTTATATTCTTAATAGGCTCTGTGTAGGCTAGCCTTAAAAATATCTAAATAACTAAACTACTAAGGCTTTAGTTTTAACTTTTAATTTGTAAGCAGAGTAGACCTTAAGAATAATTTTTCAATAGCTATTATATGATTTTTTACTATTTTGTCTAAGTTTTCTTTTAAAGAATTATTGAGTCTTACAAGAATCTATTTTAAGAAGTTGTTAAAGACTTTCAGTATAGCTAGTAATATATCTTCTAGCTTTACTTACGGTATTTTTTCTTTTAAAGTAGTCCTAAAAAAGTTTTAGTTTGTTTTTTTATGTTGTATATCTTTAGTTAGCAAGGTAGCTAACCTTAATTAGTGATGCTAAAGAGTATAGCGTAGTAGTTTAATCTCATTTATAGGCTAGCTTGCTAGCTATTATAGTAGACGCTATATTGTTTATTAAAAAGATAAAGCTTAGTACGCTTTATCTTTACATGTAGCCTCTAGAGAAGGTTCCAACTCTTATAGTATTTGTGGGAGCTGAGAAGGAGCAATTGCTTGATCACCTGAGTGGAAAGTGAGTGTATTGATTAACTAAGTGTTACAACAAAGTGTCTAATAACTACTAAAGAGACATGAGATAATCTAGCCTGTTTATATAGACGCTAGCAGGGCTGTCACTTGAACAGCTTACTAGAATTACCTGATTAACAGGGTGATCCGCATGTTAATACCTTAACAGTATTTAATAGAGTAAAGTTTTAATTATCTATCTACTCTACTAGATTTTCTACTTATTAATTGAGGTTGCACTCTTATATGCTCTATCTAAGGTAGTAGCAACTCTAATCCCCTAAAATAATAAATAAAGATTCTACTTACTTTTCTAGAAGGCGTCTTTAAACTGTTATTGTGTTTTAGCCTTATTATAAGCTTTTTTTGTTGTATATATCATGTATGTAGATTTTCCTTATGTTAAGAAGTAATATAATTACCTCCAAGTTGTTGCTATTACTAATATTAGAAATAACGTCTACTTTTATATTCTTTTCAATCAAGAATAAAGTTCTTAGTTGTAGACCTCTATAAGTTAGTAAGATTTAAGTAGAATTTAAGTAGGTAATTAACCTAGTATTGTTGTCTAGCCCTCTCACTAACTACAGCTCTTGTATTGCAATAATATCAGCATTTATTGTTATAGCTAAGTTAATTGCGCTTTTTCTAGTAGAGCTACTTCTATTAAAATTTATTCGTATAATTTTAATTATACTAATTAGTTTAATTAGTCCTAGTTGTTTTAGCTAATAGAATATTGCATTTAAGGCTATTAGCTATTTAAAGTTTGTTGCAGTTAGCACACTTAAATATAGTATAAATACAGGCTTTCTCTGTACTATTGCAGAATTTGCACTTGTGCTAATTAGTGTAGTAAGTCTTGCTGCAAATTAAGCACGCTATTTTTAAATATTTATTCTCTAGGTAGCTAAATCTTTAGCAATTAGTGTATTGCTTTAAGATATTAGTAACTTATAGTTTTTCTGCTCTAAGGCTTTTCCTTAGAATATAGAGTTTCTCTCTAATAGCCCTTTAGGCCTTGTTATTTGTAGCAAAGGCTACGTAGGCTAAGCCAAAGTTTTAATATCCTCTTTTATTCTTAGATGTAAGCTAAAAAGGTTTGCCTATTACTTTAAGACCTTTGTTTAAAGTTTTAATTTCTTCTTTCATAATCTTAAGGCTATGATCTGTAGGCAGCCTATAGATAACAACTTTAAACTAAGGCGTATTAAGCTAGGCAGCCTTAAAAGTTGTAATATCTTGCTGTATTGCCTGATTTTTAAGAAGGTATTTTGCCTTAAATGCTAGTATAGTTGTAATAATCTTATTTCCTTTTATAGATTTTGCAATAAAGGCAATTATAAGTATTTATAATCCGTTCTTTGTTGCAAATACATTTTTAACGACATTTCTAATTAATAGGCTTTAGAGTTTTTAAAAGTTTTCCTAGCTAGGACTAGCTAGCAAACTTTTAGGCTAGTAGCTTTTAGTTTTTAAGTTTTTTGTATATTTATCTATAGTTGATCTTTGTTGTTGCCTGCTATAGTGGCGTAGGAGGCTTAGATAGGCGTCTTTTATATAGGCGTGTTCTAGGTAGGCTTGTTTGTTGTCAGTTTCTTTGTACTAACTTGTCTAATTTTCTATCTAAGCTCTCTTAAGGCGTTAGAAGGGCTAAACATTTAGTTTAGTAAAAAAGTAATGTTTTTCTTATTTATTTTACTATTTTCTATATAGTCTCTAAAGACTTCTACTAGGTCTAATAGGCTTGTTTTTTGAATAGGGTTATTTTCACCTAAATTAGCAGCTTAAATTACTAGATTTTTAGCAATTATAAGTGTCTTATTAACTAAAGAGGCTCTTAGTGTTTTGTTACTAATTAGAAATTAAGGTATAGCTCTAATAAAAGAAAAGAAATTGCTCCTATTTTAATTGTAAGTAGGCCTTTGTAGTTCCTTCTTTAGGGCTTGCCTTTCTAGGCGCAGCGTAGTAGTTTGGCTGTTCTCTACTATTATATTTTTGTTTTCTATCTCAATTTTTTTTTCTTATTTGTTCCTTCCAAGTCTCTAGAGACAGTTTTTTTTTTATTGTTTATTGTTGCTATTATTATTTCTTGTTAGATTTGCGCTTTGATAAGCTCCTTAACTTTTATTAGCTTTAGATGCCTTGGCATTTAGTCTAAGCTTTTTAGAGAATTTTTGTCCTAGCAGGAGGGGTAAGGCGACTCTTTCACCCTCTCTAGTGCGCTAGCGCCTTTGCTGCAGGCTTTAAAAAGTGTTGCAATTGATTTCTTGTAGTCGTTTTCCTGATATCCAGTTATTTCCAAGCAGTTTCCAGGAAAGTCGACGTTGGTGTGGATTAGGACCACACCTGAGATCAATCAATCAAGCAAGCTGACAGCCCCCGGCTTGATTGATTGGCTGTTTGTATGAGATTTAGCTGGATTGATT
>WBOK01000430.1:0-53193 GCA_009289805.1 Alternaria gansuensis | reverse complement strand
GTAGTTGCTGCTTTAAAGCTGCAGTTAATAGAGTCTAAAAGCAAGTTAAGCATGTATTACTTAAAGTAGTCCTAAGTTAGCACTTCTTCCTTTGCTTTAAAAAAACGCTTATAGTAAGCATACTAAAGCTTTTAAGAATCTGCTCTAAGATACTATATTACCTAAATTACTTTATTATTATCCTTTTTAAATTCTTGTAGTAGTAGCTAAAACGCTACTTTGTAGGAATAGGTAAACTTGCAATGTTCCTTAAGAGTTTTGCCTTAGTATTTAGCTAGGTCTTTAGGTTTTAACACGCGTCGCGCATGCGTAGTAGGTGTCGCTTTAGGTGCGTTCCGCGCGCGGGATAATATAGTTAGTAGTGTTAGTATATTTAGAATTCCTCTTTGTTTAACCCCTTCTAGTTGTGCTACTTCTTCTTCTAACTCCTGTAATTGTTGCAAGAATTAAAGTTTATTGCGTTGCTTCTTTGCAGCGTTAATGCGCTCTTTAAGCGTTACAAGTGCGCCTTAAGTGCGCTCTCTAGGCTTCTTAGGTGTGGCGGGCCTTAATGGGGTTTAAGGGGGATTAGAGAGTTTAGATGCAGTAGGGCTTTAACTTCTTTAATTACCTTAAGTGTTAGATCGCGTTAAGGGAGCTATCTCTAGACTATCGGCTTGTAGGAGCTCTAGAATAATAACGTGTGTATATTTTAAGCAATAATACCTGCAGGTATCCTTGCAGGTGAGGAGCCCCTTATAAGCATAATTGCCGGTGGGCAAGCTAACGATAAGCGAGTTTAGCGGACCTAGTTAACACGCAACTATCCGTGACAAGTATACAGCAAGTATCTATTGCTTATATTGCCTTCTAAGGACAGCAGGCTAGAAAGGGAAGTACTAGACGCTATAAATAGAGTGCAGCGTATACACAGCGCACGTGCAATAGTAAAAGAATACCTCTTAGTAGCACAAGAATATTAACGCTAATACTACAATAAAAAATATAAACTAAAAATCTTTTACTAAAGAGACTTAGTTCGCCTTAGTACAAAGAATATTAACCGCCTACTAACTTAATAAGAAGCTTTCTAGCAAGTTTATAGGACTATTCTAAGTGCAAGGAGCAGTAGGAACGCAGGCTTACTAACTATAACTACTACCTTACTATTACATTTACAATGTCTTCTACGTCTCTTTACTAGAATAATAAGAATTACGTAGTAGTTAAGAAAACAATACTTAGGCACTAAAAATTAGCTCTAAGAGTAAAGAGATCTAGAAGGTTAAAAAGATATTAGGGAAACAGGTTAAGAATAGCTAGCTAAAGTATTAGCTGCAATAGAAAGGCTATAATAAATTATAAAATACCTAGACTCTAGCATCGCAGTTTAAGGATATAGAAGAACTAATTAAAGAATATAATCACAATTAAAGATTTTACGTTCTAAGCGCGCTAAAAGAATATACTAAATATTGTTATTGCGCACTTAGGGCGCAAATTAAGTATTTAAATAAACAAAACTACAAGTATAAAAATAATTTATCTCTACTTATTATTAAAAATTTCTTTACTACTAGCACAAACCTTATTATTACTACCTATATTATTACTACTACTTCTAGCACCACTGTTATGCGCGCTACCTGCGCCTAGACTGCGCCTAAAAAGCGGCACGTTGTCGTCGCCTAAGCTCTTATTATTATCTTTATTATTATTAGTAGGACTAGCAATCCTAGCCGCATAACTAGTAATTAATTTAAGAGCAGCTGCTATGCAGCGCTACTTTACTAAGATTAAGCTTAAGTAGTAAAGTAAAGTTATTAGCACCTAAGTAGAAACTCCTAAAGAAGTACTAGTGTGCGCAGCAATGCGGCGGCAGTTAGAAAGCTTAAAGTTAAATTAGCACTAGCATCGCGCAAGCTTAACACTAGCAGCAATAATAGTAAAGTTAGTCTTTAGAATATTAGCATTAGTAACTGCAGTATTAAAATAAGTATAAAGATAGTATAGACAATTTAAATGCCTATTAAGTGCTTTAGAAACTTATTTAGATTAGCTAAGGCGCAGTTAACAAAACAAAAAGACTTACCTTAGTATAACTGCTATAGTTGCTTTTAGCATAATAGTTGTAATAATAATACTTAGTCTTTTTATAAATTTTCTTTTATTTAGCAATATTTTATGCGCAGCGTAGGCAAGTTGCATATAAGGTAATAAAATTAGTAGCTTTATTAAGCACGCTAAACTTGTATAGCTAAGCATCTTGTAGGTAGAACTTCTTAATGTACTTAGGATTTAGATAGTAGACTATAATAAAGATTAGAGCTTATTATTTAGTTGCGTAGTAAGTGCGTTAGAGTTGCGTGTTAAATATATTAATTAAGACAAGGATTACAAAGAATATACTAGAAAATTTCTTTATTACTGCAGCAAATATTACCTTGTATAGACTACCTATAATAATTACACACTCTTACCTTTACCTCTAAAAATTTTAAGAAACAAACAACAAATTTAAGAGTTACTACAACAACGCTATAAAGACTTAAGCCTAAAGCTTATCCTGCGCCTAAACTATAGGTAATACGCGTCTTAAGAGCACCTAAGCTGCAAGTAACACGCGCTCCTTACTAAAACATCCTTATATAGTCTAGAGAGTTAACTTAAGGCTGTTAGGACGCTAGACTAGAGGGGGAGGCTCTGTCACGGATAGTTGCGTGTTGACTAGGTCCGCTAAACTCGCTTATTGTTAGCTTGCCCACCAGCAATTGTGCTTATAAGGGGCTCCTTACCTATAAGGATACCTGCAGGTATTATTGCTTAAAATATACACACGTTATTATTCTAAAGCCATCTTTTACTATCTTCTGTGGTGTGAAGCAAGTACTATTGCCTAAAGCTACCCCTTACATTAGTGCAACTTAACTACAACTACAACTACTAGTTTATATAACCTAGTTACAACTACAACTACTAGTCTGTGTGACTACAACTTAACCTATACCCACGCTAAGCGTAACTTAGCGTGGGTATAGGTTAGGTTGTGGTTGGGTTAGCTTACGTCAGACCCCAACCACAACCCAACCTATACCTATTTACTAGCCTATTCCTACCTCTATCCTTTATATATAGTCTATTCTTTCTCTCTTCTTAGGTTCGTAACAATAAGTTAAATAAATAAAAAATTATAAAAAGAATCTTGTTCTAATTATAGTACTTAATAAAATTTATAATAAAGTAAGATTTATAGCTATTTAAAATAAGTAATTAATAGAAAAATTAAGCTTTTGCTTTAGTATTGTAATTAAACACCTATTTAAGCTATATAAGACTAATATTATTATTTATTTAGCTAGAAAGTAATAAAGTAATTTAAACTTAATAAGTTTTAGAATTAAGGGCTTATAACTAAGTATTTTATATTAATTCTAAAGTTAATTAATATATAAAGGTAAGTATTAAGTAAAATTTATTAGCATAAATATAAGCTAAAAGTGTTATTTACTCTTGTAAGCTATTTTAAATAGTACTTTTTTTTTTTCTTACTTATATAAGGGCTTACTAAAGATCTTCTTTAATTTTCTTAAAATACTAAGAAAGAAGCCCTTTTTATTTATATTATATATATAACGCGGCTTAATATAGTACTACTTAATTTTCTTACATAAGAAATTAAAGTATAAGCTATACTTCTTCTTAAAATTAGCTTTATAGTAATTATTATCTATGCCTGTTGTTTATCTTAAAATAAGCTTATTAGAGTACTAGTAGACAAAGTAATTAACTTAGTATATTCTAACTTCTTTTCTTATAATTTATAAAGCGAAATTTTGTATTATAGCTTGTGTAAGTAGAAGGCCTTGCCTAGTAAGCTATTTAATATACCATAGGAGCTCTAGCTTCTGTTGTAGGTAGAGAGCTATTTAATTTTAAGACTTAAGGTTGCGTAAGGTTAAAACACCTTAGTGTCTTTAAGAGAGCGTAGATTATACTATACTATACTTTTCTGCAAACTTTGTATACGAGAAAGATGCGCCTAGTGCGCGAGAATTAATTTCATCAATTACTTTCTGGATCGGATCTATATTAGTGGAGTTATTAGGTGTTGAAGTGGCGGTGTTGTTTTGGTGGGGTGAGCGTTGGCCCGTCCTGCGCGTTGGCCCGTCCACCTCGGTATAAGTTCTAACTACGATGAGATGATTTATTAGAATTGTGATCCCTGATAAACGTCACTCCAACTGCTTAAATATCGTCTTCCATCCCCACTCCCAAATAAGTAAGCACCGCAAGTCGTCCGACTCTTCGCCTTCATCCTAATCGTCATCGTCAGCGTCCTCCTCATCCTCGTCTTTGTCCTCGTTATAATACGCCACGTCCTTAATCGGGTCGAACAGCAGCGACGCTTTGTACATCAGACCCCGCTCCAGCGCATCCTTTAGACAAGCCAGAATGTATTCCTTCTCCAGTCGGTGCCGCAGACGGGTTTGCAGCAGCTATAGGGACGCATTCGCCCGCCGCGGCCAGCGGGTGAAGCGATGTGAGTGGATGTGCGGGGCAGCTGGGTGATTTGGCGCCGCTGCGCACGCTGAGCGCCGTCTTCTCTGTTAGGCTCGTTAGGTTCGTTAGGCTTCCCACCGCCGACGCGCTTCGAGGTGGGCGTAATGGGCTTATCGCCCTCGAAGCGGGGCCGTTTGGAGGGGCTGTGTGGGCGTGATCGCACCGTGCGGCATGGGGATAGACATGGGCAATGGATATGGACTTGAGCATTCCGAGTCGCTGTGTCAGCGGCGCTCAGTCGAGCGCGGGTGCGAAAAGGCGATTTCAGTATCGCTTCCGGGATTCGCAGAGTCGCGCAGCCACGCGTTTACATTGATGTGTTATGTGGTGGCGAGGGCGGGGAGGACAGTGGTGCATGCGCTGCATGTTGAGCATGTATGCGATGTGGTTGTTGTTGTTCCCGGCACCGTCAAATATGGCGGCCATCTTTTGGCGGCTAATCAGAAGCATTTTGCTGGCATTGTACCAGGCTCTTGTTCAGGGACGGTAGAAGTGGGTGGATCGAGCGCAACGATTGAGATTGAACCCGAAGCAGGGTGCCGACCGATAGGTAACGCGTCGAGCTTGAGTGTAGACTAACCCAACTCACATCGCCAAGGTAAGTCCTTACTCTTAGACAGTTCCAAATGTACTTGTTGATGATGCTTCTATGCAGACGTACCTAGTCCGCAAGTACGACACACGAACGAAAATACGAGATAAGAGACTCAACAGAACGCAGTGTCTTTCTGCGGTGTGTATGACACAAGCACGTTCACTCTGCCCCTTAGGCCTGGCGGAGGTACACCTACTCCTTCTAGAACCTGCTATGTAATGCAACTAGTCGAAACCCCAAATTCACACCGAGAGTAAGATCTTAAGTCAAGTGTAGAGACCAGCCACTTGCAGACGGCACGTTCGTCAGTCTATCAGAACTATGCAGTTACGTCGAACATAGGTGCTGTCGCTTCACAGGATACTGCTGAGGTGGATAACTGGACTTCATTAGTACCTTCGAGGTCATTAAACCCGCCGCTACGGCAGTGCTCCGGAGTGGCGCGTCGACAGAGCGGCCCATAAGTAGTTGGTTCATGTGAACATTTAATGTCGCATCCAAGTTCAGGGAGCGCAGCAGAAAGTGTGTGAAATGAAATCCGCATGTTGCTGAAACTAACCTCTACCAAATCTCATTCGCGAGGGTGTCGCTCTAGAGTTTCTTCCCTCCAGTGCCGAGGTTGACGACAAAGCACAGAAATGGACATGTGTAAATAGCGGTCTGTCCTTTTCTTGTCAAGGTTCTATATCTTGTCCCGCAGGGTATGCGCCTGATGGTTGAGTTCAGGGACGAGAAGCCACCTCCCTCATGGCCTAAGCTGTCCAAATGGAGTGTGAAGATTTCGTTGAAGCTGTATTTGGTGAAACACCTTGCAAAAGAGAATGCTACTATTGGGGTTACGAGGTGTGCAAGGCAGCCAGCTTCTCTGAAATATTCGAAAATCTGGTATTGAGCGTGGTTACTTTGCAACAATTAGCGAGTTCAGGCGTGATGGTAAGCTTGTCAACAATTTCTCAGGATTGGCGTAAATCTTCTCTATGAAGTTAATCTGGTGTGACTGTTCTGATGTCTTAGTCTGAGTAGCATACTGGAATTTGCACCTCCCTAGGCCATCCAGGCAGAAGTCATATGATGCTAGCACCTCGATTCATGCATAGAGACGCCAACACACGGCTCATTTCAGCCCCGTACACTCGTCGGAAACAGAATGACATGCGACGATTGAATTTTTTCGGTGCGAGTTTTGTCATGTTCAAGTTTAATTCAAAGTCGCCGTCTGCATTAAATGGCTCTGTCGAATAGAGGATTCTAGGCAGTAATTGCTTCAAAGTCTTCGAGTACCTTATCAATATACATATGTGCTCCCAGCTGATCTTGGTGTATTTGAACCACTTCCCATCAGGCTTGAGCCTGGACTCAAGCCACCTCTTCGCCTATCAGCTCCAAAGATCCTTTCGAGTTCCTCCGCCTGCTTGAGTACGTCCTGAAAATAACTACCTTCGATGCTCCTTTCATCCATGACCTTGTCATCCTGAAGAACATTGAGGCAGAAAAACACCATGTTTCCCAAGAGAACATTGCTCTTCATGTCAACTTGCGATGCGACTTCATGGGCACTGACCTCCTCGCCATCGTTGATAAACAACTTCGTCTTGTGTGTCGCAGTGTCGAAATCAATGTAGGAGAATGGTGTTTTGAGCGCTATCTCAGCGAGAACAAGTCCGATGCGGAACATTTGAACGTGTTTAGAGAGGTCACGGCTGTTTCTCCTCTCGCGGTTTATTTCGTGGCATTGCTCCAGGGTGCGTGTCGTCAATGACTGACCGGGCGCTGCGGTTAACATGCTAGTCCACTTTCCATCCTTGGTTCTCCGCCAGCGTATGTTCGAACAGTCAAGGAAAGACAGCCATTGGCTCCCTATTAGTCGAAAACAGCCTTGCGCAATGCCAGTCGCTATCGCATTTTGATCTTGTGAATATAGCATTTGTGAGCTGAGATAGACATTCTTATCACGGATTACACTCGATAAAGCTTCCTTGTACTCTAGATCAGAAAGAAGGGTTGTGGGTGGGTTTTTGACGATGAAGCCTGCCGATGTCGAAAACGGTGGTACGATGTAGCAGTTGTCCTGCATTCTTTTCGCAAGAGTTGACACGGCAGTAGCGAGGTTATTTGGGACCATAGATGGATCGTGGACGGCCTTGATGGTCACAGGCTGGACAAGAACTTCATGGCTCGTCCTATTCATACTGAATAGAAACGCAAAGTCGCGCTTATGTATGCGAGGTACTGAGATACCAATGTGAAGTCGGCTATCTTGGCTGGATGTATTACATCGGTATAGCCGTTCGGCGTCTTTCTGGACACGAACAGCATCTAGGAGCCTGCTCTGAATTGTGTCCGTCCTTCCATCGCCGATCTTGACTATCACACGCCGTCCAGGGAGTCGTTTTATCTCCGAGAAAATGTCCGCGTGTTCTTTTTCGAAGAAAAAATCGGAAAAGCGTTCCAACATGGCGAGCTTTTGGTGCAGCTGATTGAGGCGTATCTCAAGGTCGTTCGCTTTCCCTAGAACGCTCAAGACAAACCTGCGTGACCAAGCGTTGTTACGCTGTATTGTCTTGAGGCATTCCTTGGCTCGCTCCTCGTTGCCGATACCCTGATTATCCCCATAGTAGTCTAGTTTGTATTGAACCTTCAGAGCAAGGCCTCTAACTCGGCTGGTATCATTCTTGATACTTTCAGTGATCTTGCTGATGGTACCGATTGTGGCTGTAATGCGCTCATGGCCCTCGTTTCCGAATAAGATTTTGGTACAAATATCAGGTCGATGCACTTGGATGTCGTATTTGTATTGCCAACTGTCAAGAGAGAGCTTTGCAAAATCGAGGCCATCTATGATGTCGAATAGTCGCTCGGATAGTAGCCGCCATGGTTTAATCTGTATTGAAAAGGTACGCAGAGCCTCTACTGCTGTGTAGAGGCCGGAGATGACACCTAGAACTTCAGCCATGGAGTATTTAGAATGAGCGCTGGATTATCTTAAAGGTGTGGTTGAGATGCAATTTCGAGGACGCAGCAGCATTAAGCCCGCATACGGCGTAGTCGGGAAGAACGTTTGAGCTATGCGCGACCTGATTATAATACCGCTGCAACTGCAGAGAGCAGAAAGTATATTTCGCGATGTCGTATAAGATGTAGTGCGAGTCTTGAGTACGAGCCTGGTTACACGGAGGCTGAGCGATGTGATGTATCAAAAGAGAGCATCAAAGCTGAAGTGATCTTTGATGTTGGATAGGTGGCCTCATGACCCACCAGCTATTGTGGCTGAATTAATGCGAACATCAGCTCGTTGACATTGGTGTGGAGTGTCGTGGGAACATTGGTTGTATGCACAGCCGCACTTACCGATTAGTGGTACTCAGCCCCAAACGGCCCCCAAAGATGTCAGAATCGCACTGCCTAATCAGGCATTTGGGTCGCACTGGTTACATGTGCATGACTTCCCTTCATCTCTTCGTTTCTGTTGAGTTCTCCACCTCACTGACAAATCCTCTCGACAGTAGGAGGCAGTGCGAGAAAAAACATTAATTGCATACCGGTGGCTGCTGCAGTACTTCGTTATCGACACAGGCGCGTCTCTACCGGCGCAATAGAATACGCTCTTGACCAACCCGATTGCTTCTCCTGGCGCTGCTCTGCACTATGGCAACATCTTCAGTTGGCTTCCTAGAAGTCGACGAACATAATCGAAATCCGAGCCACCTTCGGTCGCGTTCAGGAAGCTATGTCGATCACATAGAAGAGAAGACGAAATGGGACCGGAGGAGTCGGGAACGAGAGATGAAACGCTACCATGACAGCCGGCATGGTACAGCTTCCACTTCAAGGTTTTCTAATCAACCCACAAAGTCTGATCGACTCGGCGTTCCTGTCTTTGAAACAACAGGAAGGACAAGATCAAGTTCAGGAGCTGGCAGAAGGGCCAGAGAATCACAGCGAGGATACAACACACAGGAGGTGCGACCTAGCGTTACGCAAGTGGTCGATTACGACCTGACCAGCGAGCCAATCGTGTCTAGTCAACGAAAGCCGCAGCACCGTAAGAAGCCAAGTATCAAAGTGGAAATCCATCAAGATAACCCTCCCTCGTCGACGAGCGGCATGGCTTTTACGCCAAAGGGGAGCCCAAGCGCGAGCCCAAGATCTTCTACCGCACAATCTCAACTTCAGCATCAGTATGCGACAATACAAAATAAGCTCGACCAAATCAGCAGCACATGCGCGCCGTATATCGATGTCGAGGCAGCAGAGCCTCAAGACCTCACATTTGAGAAGATAACTGAACAGACGAGAGCATTTGCTTTCGACTTGCAAGTGTGGGCTCATCTTGCGAACATTGAGGGTATGGCAAGGATCGACTCACGCAAGAGGCAGGTCGTGGACGCTGCATCGCTAAGCCTAGATCGCCTGCTTTGCCAGATAACGCACCTGAACGAGGCTTGTTCTAGGGCCAAGCCAAGGGATCTGAAGTTCAGAGCGCTTCCTGAGGTCGACGACGACAGCTTGTTCGAAGATGGAGATGACGACAGGTACGTGCCAGTGGAATGTCGAACGCGATGGTGCTGACGGATAATTCTAGCAATGAACCAGATCCCACAGAGACCCTGGGTTTCATCATCCATTCCAGCCTACACAGCATCGAGCTGCAAATCCAAAATCTAAAGCGGCTGAGCCGGACATTACAAGAGGCTACACCTGATGCGAAAAATGAGGTTATGGCAGTGGCGAGACTCGTTACAAAGACTGTAGAATACTTTGGGTCGCAAGAAGCGTTAAATCGCTATTCGATAAATGAGAAGATTTCTGGCAGGAAGGGGTTAGAAGAAGCATGGTATCCGAACTCACGTTTGACAGGGTGAAACCTAGAAGTTTATTGGTTCTTAACCGATCATTTGGGTGGCTAGACGGCATCTGGGCAAGGTATGGAATTGTAGTTGACGTGCGCTTCAAGGCGATTGGATTCCGGAGCATAGTGTATACATTCTGTTGTATGCGGAATGAGGAGTGAAGAGAGTGAGGGGTTAACTGTAGCTGCTGCCGCCGCGCTCGCACGTTAGGTAGCCCCTTCAGCGCAACCACCGCTTGATCGCAGCCACTGCCATTCTCTTTTACAAACTTGCCAACTGATATTTTGATCATGTGGTTGAAAGATCCAGATCATTGAGGAGTGTTGAGTTTTGAACTGAAAGTTGATCACAAAGTACTCTCTCTACTAGGTAAAGTCTCGCAGGCAAGGTTTAACGGGTCGCGAGCGCGAAGACCAGAAGAAAGAGGTTGGCCAACACGCTAAATTAACACTACGTAATCGTTGCTCCGTTGTCATACAGTAACAGCCCTTTGCCGTATTAGCGACTATCTCTGGGGATTATGCAGATCGCGCGATACCTCCTATCATGATTTCAGAGCAAGACTGTGATCCACTAGTACCGACCTTAGCATTCAGACAGAATCGTAATACCAGAACTTTCGGAACATTAAGAAAAACGATGCATTCGCGGAAACGTATGTATTGCCTATACGACTTGGAGGCAAGAGCAAAAGGCCCTGACCTTTCTAAAAATCTACAAGAGAAAAAAAACCCCATTTACAGCGCAGCACAAGGAAATACTGCAGGGAACTAGCAACATGCCAGATCCAAGAAAGAACTACACATCGCCTCAATCTAGCCAGATTCGTAACGTTCCTATGGAAAGCCCTGCGTACCGCCATGTAACTACGAACACTTGGTAACACTGGGTACGTTGGTGCAGTTGCCATAGGTCTTGCCACCTGTCACATCGACACCAGTCCAGGTCCATTCAGTGCAAGAGCCCTTACCACAGGTGACAACGACGTCGTATCCACTGCTGGAGACATGACCAGTGACGTTGTTAAGCGTCAAGCCGGTGATGGGGACACCGGTGTCCGCGTCACCGTGAAGGTCACCGCCATCGTAGTTCTGCTCGATAAGAATGCCGTAACTAGAAGGCGTTAGTATCTGGTGACGAGTAAGAAGTGGGAATCACGTACTGGGAAATCTCAGACAGGGTAATGTCCTTGTAGGTCACCTTGTTGATCTTGCCCCTTGTGCCAGAGCGAGCCTTGATGCGGGCGCCGTTGATAGACTTGGTGACCTTGGAGTTGGAGAAGGTAACAGTGTCGACAGTGTTGTCGGCACGATCACCAACAGAGCCGATGGATAGACCTTGTCCATCAGAGCAAAAATCATTCATGAAGGTGATTTTCTGGTCGTCTTGTTAGCAGGTGTGGATAATCATACTAGGCCAATACTTACGGTACCAGAATTAACAGCTACGCATTCATCCTGGTTGTAGACCTTGGCGCCATCGATAATGACATTGTTGCTTGAGCCGATGTCAAAACCATCTGTGTTGTGGCCTTTTTCGTTCTTGTCGCCTTCCGAGGCATCGATAGTCATATCAGTTACAGTCAGACCATCGCGTCCGTTGATGCTGACAGCCTGGACAGGGTTTTTTTGATGGTAATGCCAGTGATGGAGGAGTCTGTGAGCGCGTGTGCGGCGAAGAACTTGGGCTTGATCTTTCCACCATTGCCACCCTTACCATCCCACCAACGAGCACCGTCACCCTTGAGAACGGATCCCTTGGCGCCCTTGACAGTGATCCTGTTTCCGCGAATTTCAAGAAGAGGACCCTCCCACTCAGTGTAACCCCAGGTGGTGGTACCCTCGAAGATGACAGTGGTATCGTCAGCCAGGCTAGAGAGGTCCAGCGTTGTGCCTGGAGGAACAGCAACGTTGGAGAGGATCATGGTTGCGCATGACGACTGTGACTTGGAAGCCTCAGAAGCTCCGTTGGAGCCCGAGAAAGTGCAGCTGGAGGCACGTTTAACGGTGTCGGGTTTGGGTGTAGGATTGTTGGCTGGGGCTGCCACTGCAGACACCGCCAGCGACGTGAAGAAGATACCAAGAGTTAAGGCGACCATTGTGAGAGATGCTTGATGCTGGAGACGAGCTTGAAACAGTAAATGAGTTGCTTGGCCTACATGCTTGGTATGCCACCTTTATATAAGTCTCTGTCCATGATATAGCCATCAGCCAACTACTCGTACACCGACGGCATGGTTGACGTGATCATAATTTTCTGAGTCTAGTTTATCCATAGAGAAGTACGGAGGATTGCTTCAAAGTCCTCCAATAAGTGGAGAGTATTGAGATGAGACTGGAGGGACAAAGTCACTTAAAACTACGCTTGTACAATGCGTGTATGATACCAGGAGAGTTTTTCATCGATTATCCTCCAATTGGTGAAACGCAGGCCTGTCTTTTAAAAGACACCCTCGCAGACATGTTTGTGACAATGACTCAATGCATGGCCCAGAACCGTGACTACACCTTCCCCCCATGGCTCGGCTTCATAGTGGAGTTTTCTCCATAATCTGCCTCCCATCTGCTACAAGTCTTGTAGCAGGCCTTTATGTATCTTGTCGTGTCTAAGTAAAGCCTTGTTTAGAGGTTCTGTTCCATTGTAAGAAAAGCACATTATAAAGCCGAGCCAGGGGGGAGGATGTAGTCACGGAAGTAACGCACGTGGGTCGCTAGCAAGGGTCTGTTGCACCTGAATGAACATGACGTAGTGACGCGTACGAAATTGATTGTTATCTTAAAAGACGAATATTTGCCTGTTGAGGCGCTATAATCCCGTGACCTGGAGTGACTTCGGATAGAATCCAGCCAATACTGTGCGCGTCACTACCTACGTCACATGAGCCCAGCCATCCCCAACGCAACAACAGCCCCTTGCTAGTGGCCTACGTGTGTTACTTCCGCCTAATACCATAGGAATTTGCTAAAGGTACTAAAAAACAACACTAATTAAAACGTGTTTAATAGTAATTGCTAGCCTATAGCTAGCAACAAGATTGCGATAAAGGTAGAGGAAGTAGAGGAGGGTAAGGACACGTACGTTACTGCAGCAGGAGCCTATAATACTTTATAAAAGCTCTCTACCTGCTGCTTTTTACTTTTAGAATTTCTTATACTACACAGTACTGCATACAAACAACTTATATATAAATAATATAATACTTAGACTATTCTTCTTTTTATTTAACATAAAAACTAATAGCTTATATTAAGTAAAGTTAGATCTTACTAAGTTACTATATAAAAAGCTATAGTAGTAAATTACAAAGCCTGCGTTTACCTTTATTAAGCAGCCTCTTTAGTTAGTTAAAAAAAAGCTGTTAGCAGTAGCTCTTATAGTAATTAGGTAAACGCAGAGGTTAAATTCTATTATTTATTAACACTTTATTAATGCGTCTAGTATTATAAATGTTAAGGTTACAATAAAAGTTATAAAAAGCTTATTTAGCAGCAAGTCTATTAAATACGTTGCGCATATTAATAGTCTAGGTGTAGTAATAGTATATTATTTTACTAATCTCCTCCTGCGTAAATGCAACTTTAGTAGAGAAACCTTGCAGTAGCTCTATAAGGAGCAAGAGCGTGTTAAAACAGCTATTAAGCAGCTAAAATAAACTAACAAGCAGGAGGATTTTGTAAGTTGCTTCTAGAGATAAAAAAGCTATGCTTAGATAGTAACGCTGTTGTTGTATGTTTACATCTAAGTATAGGCGCCAGAAACGCCGCGACTGCAACACCGCTAGGATAGCAACAGAGACAACAGAAGTTGCGGTTATCAGTAAATAGTCATCAGTCAAGACAGTTAGTTAGAGAGATATCGCGCATCTTCGTTTTTGTCTAAACATGCGACACACCAATTGCGTGCCGGCAATACTAAACAAGGGGGCTGTTAGCAATAAATCATTTTTTACCAAAAAGGTGTCTACAAAATGTGTGGTCACATCAAAAGGTTGTCTCAAAAGGCCGAAGCCAACCATAGGAGTATATGGAAAGACGGAAACTAGGATGCTTAATTCCTTTTCAGCCCACCTTAGCGGAGTAATATAAGGAAGTTATCTTCCGTAGACAAAGTAGCGCTCCAGAAACGGTTAAATCGTCTACCGGTACCGGACATTATTTGGGAATCTGCGTTATTCTCAACGTTCTCGCAACTCGTCTTTCCGATCTCTGTAGCTGCGTAATGAGGACCAGCGAAGGACGCAAAGATGCGTATTGTGCTCTTCCATAAAGTGCGTCGAACTTGTTCCTTCCTACCAAAGCAACTCTCCCGCTGAAACAAGCACCTGGCATCTCGGACGAATGTCCCACTTGCCTCCGCAAACGCCACCGCGCTACATCTCGAGTCACTAGTACTTGCACATGACCCCGCGGGCCTTTGTTTTTCCTGGCAAGCATTAAACCGTCAATAATATCGTTCTGTGAAGCGCAGATACGGATGACGATCTTTTGCCACGACGCAAGTCTACGGGCTAGTTGCGGGTGAGCGAGCTCGAGGGCAGGGCTATTGAGCAAAATTCGCGTAGCGTCGAGCATTGGATCCTTTTTCCGTCACTAAGGAAGTCAAGATGCGGTTCTCTCACCTGCTTACTGTTGCGATCTCGCTGTTCTTTGGTGTACTAGCTACCGACAATGGCCTCCGAACGGACGTGGAACAGGATAATGGGTTGCCCATGGCCAATGGCGAGCGTGTAATGATTATGAGTGGAGGGTTCCGTACGTTAATGACATAGAACGAACAGATTGTACTTGAAAGACATACTGAGTCTTGCATTTGCGCCTCTCAGACTACGCTCGCCTCCTTGTTCCTGAACCATGGCTTGACGTCTTCCAGAAGTTCACGATGAAAGGCATGAACGCCGTCTCTATCTACTTCTTCTGGTCGTACTACCATTCAGCGTCGAACACTGGTTAATGTTCCATGTGTCTGGTTGCACATGGTGTTGTTAGTGCAACCAACTACACAGACAGGCTCGGAGATGTACATCATATGCATGTTTTTTCCAAGTCTTGTACTTTTGGTGGTGCTTCCGCGATATTTTCCTTGACTTGCTCCCATAGTGGTGAAGGAAAGTATATGCTACTGTGCAAAGAATCGAGTTGATGTGCCAATTCCACTCAGTACTCCCATCCGTCGTCCCTGCTGTCTTCAAAGTCCAGCACCATATCCACCCAGTTTCCTCCACCGTACTGACATTTACTTGGACCAATCTTCTTGAACCCTGCCTTCTCGTAGAACTTTATATATCGGTCTCTGCAGATGAGCGCTATCCTGGAGCCCACACCTGAATCCTTGATCCTTTGCACATAGCTCTGTAGTAGTATCGAGCCGAGCCCTTTGCGGGCAAAGTTGGGATGCACACATAGCGAATGCAGACATATCGTCTGACCGTCTTCATTATGTCCTACATTTGGCGTGAGTTGGTAGTTGGTCTTCCAGTCCTTGGGATAGTCCATAGCGTCATCAGTGACAAGAGGTGAGTTTGCTTTGGTGGAGATGATGTGGGCAATTATGACTCGCTTCCGGTCTGCATCGGATGAGTCTATTGAGGGGAAGGAGTGCAACTTGATGGTTTCGCCTAATGGCCCTGATGTGGTGGGGTAGGCGGATGAGAAGAGGCCGCTGCAGAGTTCACCGCAGGTTCGCAGACGGTATTCGAGCTGCAGTTGGTTAGCGTTAAGCTGGAAGGCGCCTTATGCCGGGGTCGTGCTTGTAAGCCCAGGGTCTATCCTGTCGAGTTGAGGGAAGGAAGGGGCGCGGCACAGGAGCGAGCGGGCGAAAAGGGAAAGAGCGAACAGCTAGCGCACGACAAACCCAATTGATCCCAACCATGGATCTAGGAGACATGTTGATGTTTGAGTAACATGGTGATGGAGAAGAGCGCATGGCGCGAGGCCTGGCGGAGCCCAACGGTAGTACTGAGCAAGAAATCCAGGCATTGAACATGAAGTTGGACAGGCAGATGAGACGGATGGAAAAAGTTACTGTGCTCACCTTGTCCCGCGATGCAGCTTCAACCGGATCAAAGGCGGCATGCTCAAGCCAATCGCAGTCATCAAGGTCGTCGATGTTCAACAGTGACGCGTATGGTCGGACGCCCATTTGCTTGAGTCTCCCTTCCTGGGCGATGTTGGAGCTGCGATGCGGAACCAGACTAGACTGCTCCACGGGTTCCGGGCTAGAGACGGTCTCCGGCTCTCTTGATAGTTGGGGCAAGGCATCGAGCGTCCTTTTGTCTGCTAACAAGTCTCGTGGCATCTTGGCGGTCGAGGGCGAAAGGTTGGATGAGTTGGCGTTGTAACGACACGGCAAGAAGCCAAGTCGATGCAACTGTAAGAAGTCGATGCAGCTGTAGGAAGTCGATGCAACTGTAGGAAGCCGAAGTTCCTGGAAGATTCACGAGACTCTGCGGCCTGCCTAAGCCCCCGCCTTTACTAGCGGTTCGCTTCGCGTTGCCGTTGCACATGGTTCCGGGTTAGCTGGGGACGGTAGCTGACCCGAGAGAGCAGGCGGGGGTTACTTTGACTGTTGTATACACGTAGTATGTGCTCCTTCTACGCTTTCATCGGGTTCCTCACAGGAGCAGCTACTCATTGCCAGCGGGGCTGTTCGATTCTGTTGATGCCCTGACTGGCAATGGATTTACGAATGACGTGCAGTGGGATGGTGTTGGTGGGGAAGTGTAACACAAAGGGCATCTAGCTACAGCCTACTATATTGCAGCAGCCTGCTATAGTACAGCAGCCTACTATGTATGGTACCGTACAGCTTCCAGGATCCTGTGCCGGGTCTAGCTGCAAGGTGCAGCGGCCAGACGATTCCTCCTGCATGCGTTGGGCAGACGTCGAAGCCATGCCCGAGACGTTGTGCTACATATCCCGGCAGGTCGAGCACGGCCTGGGTATGCGCAAAGTAATAGCCTTGTAGATATCGTCGGGCCTTCACGCACAAGTCACAGCCAGTTCAGTCAGTCGGCTGCCCCCGCTTACTCTGGCCGTGCTTGGGGCCTTGCACCACCAGCGTCGTGGTTTCACATGCCGGCGGGCCGTAGTACCTATACTACTCCTTCGACTGCGCGTCTACGCACGCCTACGCCCGCCCACGCCCGCCCCAGCCCAACGTCGCTGGTATATCACGAGCGACAGCCTTGGTGCCCTAGGCGAAACGCTCACAACATGCAGCCTGTGCTCTCTGACCGCTGATTCATCCGGCCCTGGGTTCGCGGCTCCACTACGTTCCATTCCCTTCCAGCCCGCAGGCAGCGGCCGACGTGCACTCTCTCACCACGAGCAACCCTCCGGCCCATTCCCAAGGCTGCCACAAGCCCACCACGGCCCAGTGCCTCCTTCCCGACAAGCAACTGCGCACCGAGACACAAGTCACCTCCGACCCGGCCCAACCCAACCCAACCTCGACCACCCATCGTGTCACATTCTTTGGCCTTGTTGTCCCCCCCCCCCCCCCCCCCCCCCCAAGCAGACTGCTAACCCACCGCTTGCCAGGCCTCGCGTCACCATATCTATCGCCGCGCCCGGCACCCAGGACGACACGGACCTGCTGACACTGGAACTGCCCCCTGGGAGCACCGTCAAGGACCTCAAGGGCTTCATCGAGGCCGACACCAACCTCCCCTCGGCGTCACAGAGCCTCTATCTCAACGGCCAGCCGGTAGCGATAGACACACAGACACTAGAGGATGCCGGGATACGGGATGGCGAGATGCTGGCCGTCGTGATGCGCGCCGCGCCCCGCCAGAACAGGAACCTCCAGCAGCCGGGCAGGCCGGCGCAACCTGATCCAGAGGGCGTGCGACAGCTCGTCCTCAACGACCCCCAGCAGATGAACAAGCTGCGTCAGGGCGACCCGGAGCTCGCCGCCGCCGCCAACGACCCCACCCGCTGGAGAGATACATATGCCGCGAGGCAACGGCAAGCCGAGGAGTCGGAGCGCGAGCGTCAGAACCAGATCGCCCTGCTCAACGAGGACCCATTTAACGTCGAGGCGCAACGAAAGATAGAAGACATCATTCGCCAGGACCGCGTGGTCGAAAATCTGCAAAAGGCATACGACGAGAACCCTGAAGGTATGACATCACATCATTTGCAGCCGGCAGATACGTGGGACCTGTGCCGAACCGAGACTAATCTGTCGCAGTATTCACGCGCGTGCACATGCTCTACGTCAATACCGAAGTCAACGGCGTGCCCGTCAAGGCCTTCGTCGACTCCGGCGCCCAGGCCACCATCATGTCCCCCGACTGCGCAGAACGATGTGGTATCATGCGACTAATGGACGTCCGATACGCCGGCATGGCACGTGGTGTCGGTACAGCACGTATCCTGGGTCGTGTACATCACGCCGAGATCAAGATTGGAGGTGCAGTCATGCCTTGCGCTTTTACAGTCATGGAAGGCAAGGACGTTGATCTACTCTTCGGTCTGGACATGCTCAAGCGCTACCGCGCCAAGATCGATCTCGAGAAGAACGCCCTGTGCTTTGAAGGTCAGGAAGTACCCTTCTTGCACGAGTCGGAAATTCCCAGGAGCTTCGAGGAGGCTGAAAGGAACGAGCCGACTGTTTCTGGTCCTAATGGAGAGGAGATTGGTGCTAAAACTGGTGCTGTACGACCAAAAGGTAGCGCTGCAGCTGGCCACTCGAATGCCGGTGCTTCATCTTCATCGTCTCAACCCGCACAGCCGCAAGCCCAGCCCACAGCATCCACAGCACACACAGCACCCAAAGCACCCGTACCGTCTGCACCCATCAGCAACTTCCCCCAGGAGCACATCCTGCAACTCACCGGCATGTTTGGCTGCTCAGAACAGGAAGCCATACAAGCCCTGGAGATGTTTGGAGGAAACGTCGAGCATGCTGCAAGTTTTCTCATTGGTGGTTAGTGAATGTGGGGATAATAACCCAATATTTACAGTACCACACGACATGGCGCTTGCTTTTCTTCCGCCTAAGACGTACTCGGCAAGATTTTCCACCACTTGGAAAGACCTGGCTAGTTCAATGGTGTCTTTAGATGACAAGGCAATGAGTTGATGAACTCACGACATGGCATCCACTAGCATGCATGTATTACCATTGAACAGGAATAGGAGCCGAAGGGCTTCATATGCATTAACGTAGCTTTACGAAGATCAGATAGATCGAATGATCAAAGACTTCACACGCACCCTCACGCGCTTCTTGTTGTGACAGTATTCTCCCATTTCGTCCCCATCATACGCCTCGCTCACCTGATCTTGTATAGGCAAGGCTTCAACACCGCTCCCTCCTTCTCATCGCCCTCGCTCTCCCCCTCTCCCGCACCAAACCTCTTCCCCTTGAGCCCAAACTTCATACCCCCGCCTCTCTGCGCCACAGCTCCCGCTTTCTGGTCCTCCCTGGCATTCTTGCCCTTGCTCGGATGCGCCGCCTTGACAAACTGCATCTTGACAAACATCTTGTTGCTCAAATCAATCGCATCTCCCGCTCTCTCCGGTAAAGCGTCTAGCATGAAACCCCGCTTCCGCAGCACTTCCACAAACGCCGAAACATCCGTTCCCTCCTTGCCCTCCTGGCCATCTACATTGACCGCGAGTTCTGCTTCGTCCTCAGAGTCCACAGGACCTTCCTCGGGTGGTTTATCCGCCTTTGCCTTCTTCGCCTTGGGGGGCTTCTTGTCCATGGTTTTCTTGAGGGACCCAATCGAGTTGATGGGTACGCCGCCCTTGTTCTTCTTGTCTACGCGTCCGAATCGCGATTTGATCTCCGAGACCCAGAGTTCGCCTTTCCAGCGGAGGATGCGATATGCTTCGTCGATGAAGTCGAGCCAGTTTGTTCCCATGAGGGCGAGGCAGAAGATGGCTACGTCGACGCTGTTTTCGGGCACGGGCAGGGCGGAGATGTCGGCTACAGTTACGAGATCGGCGGAGGGACCGGTGGGTTTGGACAGATCAAAGGAGTGGAATGTGAGGTTTAGGGACTTGAGGTGTGGCTGTAGGCGGTACGATAACGAAGCCGTTCCGCAACCTAGGTCTGCGATTGTGCTGTGCCCCTTGAAATCTCTGGGTAATGGTTTCGCGTCGCCTCGGGGAGCTGCTATGGCTGTAGTCTCTTCTTCCTCAAAACCTGGACCTCGGCGAACTCCGTTCTTTGCTGGCCCTCTCCTATCCTTTCGCATATCCTTGTTCCGTAGCTTGCCTCGTTCTAATATGCTGTTCACGTACCCGTCTACAGGGTTCGATGGCCATACTTCGACCTGCTGTGCGAATCCGCGGTGGTAGTCTTCGAACATCGATGGGTCTTCTTTAAAGAGAGACGCGCTGTCGGCAGAGCACTTCGTGTAGAGCGCTTCATTCAAGTGGCGGAATCGCGCACTGGCGAGCTTGCTGCGCATAGATCGCTGGAGAGGTGTTAGGCCTTTGGGTTCGGGAAGGAGTTTCTCTAAGACTGCGGTGGTAGAGGTGGGGTTTGTGTCTGCTGCGTTCGCAGCGAGTAGTTTGTCGGCTTTGGATTCCTTCCTGCGCTTCTTCTTCTCACGTTTTGACTCGCGGTCTGCCGTTGTAGGCTTCTCTTCAGTGGTGTTCGCAGCATCTGCTTTGGCCTTTGAAGGCTCGACTACCTTCGCAGCCTCAACTTCAACTCCCTTTTCGCTTTCTCCATCCACGTCCTTATCTTTGTTACCTCCAGCCTTTCCTCGCTTCCTCTTCTTCCCGCGCTTCTCTTGCGCTGCCTCATTTGTCGCCTCTACACCATCCACCTCTAACTTCTTGGTCTTCTCCTGCGTGCCTTTTCCAATAGCTATGTTCCATTGTTCAACTAGATTATCTGCGTTGACCTGCTGCTCCTCGCGCTTCTCTTTCCTTTTGTGTGCTTTCTTCCCAGGTTTGGTGGAATCTTTCGGCTTTGGTGCTTCGACCTGAGTCTTCACCTGCGCGGCAACATTCCATCCGGGAACGGCGAACATTGTGACGAGCGATTGGAGGCAAGCAGGAGGTAATGACGTGAGACTTGGAAGTTGCACAGCAAAGTTCCTGGGACGGCTCGAAATTTTGGGCGGCGGAAGGTTTTACCGAAATGTGGGGCTTTAGCGCGGAGTTTATCTACTCCACCACCTTGCACGGACATAGGTTCTTACAGATACCTGAGTTGCTCGACATCCTCTCCGGTTTGCCGGCCCTGAGGCACAGATCTCGGGGTGGAACGTGTCACGGTTTGACGGCGTCCTTCCAAATCTGCAATCGACAACGTTAAGGGAAATCATTCTGACAAAATTCACACCGTTTTTCGACCACACGGCACCGTCGAATGCTCTTTGCTTTACCGCGTCATTGGGTTATATCTTACTCGTGAGACTCAGAGCCGGTTGCGCCTACGTACTGATGATAGTGTCAGGGTTACAGAAATCATTGAAACTCTGCGGAAGCATACGTCTGCAGTGTTATCTGCATAGCTTAACAGTGCATCTGAGTTGCGCGGGTGACTACCGAGCGGGCATCAAGTTAATGTCTTTTGGCGCAAGATTAGATAGATAAAAGATGGATTTACGGATCAACTGCTGATCATTTACAGACCGCTTACGGGATCAACCCAAGCATGGTACAGATACCTGTCGCGTTTCGCGTTCACGACAAGCTACCAGTCTATCTCGCTGCCAGTAGTTTCCGGGATGAAAGACAAGGAGAGTGGATATCCAGAGAATAACAAACTGGGGTCGGTAGCTATGATACAGCGGTCTATTTGAAGGCCTATAGCATGGTTACGCGCACATCAAGCCTCATTCCAAGATAATTCCGTAACTTTCTCCGTTCGAAATGCAGATACTCCACGAGTAGCCCCTCATGTAAGAAACACGTAAAGTACTCTCACAGTTCTGGGTTTGCGCGGTGTCTCAGATGGGTACGCTGTACAAACACGATACAGTCTCACTTTTCTATCGGTTTCATCTGCACTGCACTCTAACAGCTACATTGTTAGCAAATCATGTCAAAACCAGGTTTTATCTGAGTCCCGTACGTAACTCCTCCTTGGTCTTTTCCAAAGGTTGAAATTCGCAGATCCTACCGAACGCCGAAAGCAAGTCACTATCACCACTAGAACCATGTCTACGCTAGGCGGTATGCAAAAGCAGATATCTCAGATCATTGAGGAGGCCAAAAGTAAAGGCTACAAAATCGAAGACGTCATCCCAAATGATATTCAGAGTCACTTCTCGGAGATGAGCGAGCTCAACGTAGCGCGCGAATACATCCATGAGATACAAGCTCGTGAGCACGATCTCCAAGCCGATAACGATGTCCTACAAGCCAAACTCAAGGAAAAGGAAGCTGAGATTCACGACCAGCCAGCAGAATTCAAGGCTCTCAAGGTCGATCTCCAACAAGCTCATCGCCAGATCGACTATTACCGTGATCTTTCCGAGGATTCTCGACGGCGTGCCCAACGCTATCAGCGTGATCTTTCTCTCGCCGTCAAAGATCAAATCGCCTTCAATGAAGTAACTACCAAGATTGAGCGTCTGCAGAATGAGCTGGACCAGCATCAGTTCACGATTCAGCAACTACAGGCAGAAAACGAACGTGCAGCTGAAACTTTTGTTCACCTCCGTGCACAAGAAGCAAAGCTCATGACAGCCAATGAAGCTAAAGTCGCTTCCATCTTGTCACACGCTTCTCAAATCGAGAACGAAAACGAACAATTTAACGAAACCTTCACCACACTGATCGATAGCCTGGAGTCTGAGGTTTCATCCGCTGCCGCCTCTATCAATGACAAGGCCGCTCTATTGCACAAAACGGAACATCTGTACAACGCGATATTTAGTGAAGTAGCACCTCTAAACCGGCTCTTCTCTCGCGCCTTCAAGATGCTGCACATCTACCAAGTTCTGTTCCAGTCCCTTTCTGATCCCTACGCCTTTGGCATAGCCAGCTTACCGCTTGAGCTAGAACCGCTTATGGAAGGGGCCATGCAAGACTTGTATGTTTACAACGAGGTGCATAGTACCGTGTGCCAAGATGCTGGGCTTGCTGGAGAACAAATCCGTTCACATCTTAACGGTATTTCGAAGAGCGCGAGCGATATGCTCCAAAGTCTGCATTCCATCAAAGGGGACGTTGCAATCTTTTTAGCGCGTCTGAAGAAAGAGCCAAGGACGTGGGCGGCTTTGAAGACAAAGTTCTGCATATCTGGTAAGAATCAGGTGATAGGAAAGAGGTTTTCTGTTAGCTGAGGCGGTAAAAACATTCACTTGGCGTCTTTCCCTGGGTAATCCCTTGTTCCTTAACCTTTTCATTTTTCAATATGTTCTATCGTTATGCGCACAATCGTAGCGAACGCGAGTGTCTTTCCTTACAGCCTCCTTCACCCTCTATATTACTCTGGATACTTCCATAAAGTTTGAACCAAACTTGCAGACACTGTGCACCTACAGCGTACTGGCGCATCCCTACGTTTAACCCGAATTCGGGTGCTTCCACTACTTCGACGTCTCATGTGAATGCTAGAAAAGCCTAGGTGGTTCTGGTGCACTCAAGTTAATAAGTCACTTGCGACGTGTAACAGTGTCCTCCTGCTGACACATGGATGGTAAGTAGTAGCAGGCTCTCGGTATGAACACATAACGTCCAGTAAATGAATCTTACGTCAGTTACACACACAAAGACTATTCAAGTGTAAAAGCACTCTTCCATACTACCATTGCCTAAATCTTACTTTACAATAGCCCTCATTATCGTCATGGTGTCTTCAAATAAACATGATGCCATGATAGGAAATCCCAAAAGCGCATTGTCGCGCGCTATGAAGAAGCTGACGTCTAACGAAGGCACATCTCCAGCTCATCACTCGATCAGCTCACTTGCCGTAGACGCGGCAGGTGACAGTGAAGATGACAGTGCAGATGAGTATCAGCCGGACGATTATGAGGACGAGCACGATCATGAGGACACAATGATGATGGGTACACTAAAGAACGCGCACAATAGTGCTCACTACGCCATGGCTCCCACAAATAAAGAAGCAAAGCAGCGTCATTCAGACGAGCAGATCAGTTTTATCATTCTAACACGCGACCACAACAAGCCAGATGCGTTTGGTGCCTCGTCGCAAACGTACGGCCCACTTCCATGGCCGGGTGTCGCCAAAGCATACAACGAGAAGTATGGGCGGTGCGTCGGTCCAGCAGCAATGGAGAAGCGTGTACGTCAACATCGAGGTGCTTGGATGGCAAAACATCCTACTTATCCAATCAACATATTGTATACGAAGAAGCCCAAGGCACCGCGAGCTCGGCATTCGGAGGCTCTGGCTACAAAGCCTCGTCGTTATCGCGTGCAACACAGCGCCGAAAAAGAACAAGTTCGTCGTACAGGAGAAGTCGTTAGTTCTAACGAGATGCAGACGCATGCCGGGCCGTTCGAGGCTCGCATATCCAACGACCGTATCGGTGGGTGGGTGCCGCCAGACGTCATTCGCAATCAGGCAGACATGAACAGGTACATAGACCAACTACGGTCAGCACAAATCGAAAGTTTTGTAACGGAGGTTGTGGATGCGCATAACCTATCACTCGGAAATCCTATGGCTGATCGCGTGGACCTTCTCAGGAGCTCTGCTGTGTTCCAGCGATCGGCAGACAACCATATTGAAGTACAAGTGCAGCTTCACTGCTCGTCTATTGCGGTCGCCCAATCAAACCTAAACTGCGTCCCATCTAAAGGGCTGACTGAACTTCCAGAACATGTTCTTCGCGACGGCAGCTCACTCATAAAGCTGTACTGCTTCGCTACGCAGCTCGAAGATGGCCATGTTCGTGAGCTGGTATTGGCTCTGTGGCGTCGTTTGGCGGAGACAAATGCCGAGGTGAATCTAGGTCTTGAAGATCTCAACCTGCTCTTTGAAAGCACCTGCAATGAGGACCCAGCGCGTAATTTCTGGGCCGTAACCGTTTATACTGCGGGGCTGGCCAGTCGGCTTGTCGAGATGGGCGAGTGCAATGTAGAACTGATCGCCGAGATCCAGCACGTAGTGGCAAGAGCTTCTGTGTGAATTATGCATGACCATGGGACGCGGCTAGATTCCGCTGCGGAAATGCTGGTCGGGTCCAATATAGACGGAGCTCGACAAGATGAGAGCCCTGGGAACCATTCGTCTCGTAGGTATCCAGATGCTTGATATAGCTCGACGCCACGGAAACGTACGATGTACCCTTTCTTCTGTTGGTTCCTTTTTGTCGTGGTTCCGTTAGAAACTCGGTGCTCTGCGGTCTACCTGTTGTCTTTCCGCGGGTCCTAGCGACCAGAATCTTTCTGAGGTAGAACGAGGTATAGGGTACGAAAAAGTCGCGAACGAATCCGAAGATACTGGAGTGATTTTGGTGCAGCTAGTCCCTTGGAGTACTACATCTAGCCAAGCATGTAAGTGTGAAAAACGGAACAGAACTGCCTTTTGCTGAAAGTCTTGAGAGTCAATCAAAGAAGATGCATCCGCAACGAAGTTTAGAGAAACCACGAGGCTTCAAAAGCATGTGTCTAGTTCGAAGGATCTTAGTGCAAGCATCTAGCGCGAAATCAAACCGGCCCGGGTTACCGCTAGCCAGAAGATAGAAGATATGCTGACTTCACCTTGGCAGGATCAATAATCACCCATCGCACACCACACGTCGCTATTCAGCCAAGTAGTCACGGTTCGTTTCGAGGCGAGCAATGAAGGCGTTGTGGAACAGTAAGTTTAAGGTGCTGACTTGACCGAAGTCGACGCGGAGACGACCTCTCCGTGGTGCTTGTCCCCTTTGGTGAAAACCTCGGGAAGGTCACAGTATGTAGCGCCGTCGCTTGCGGCTGGACAAGTGAGGGATGGGAGTTTCTCCGTTACACCATATCCTCACCCCCATCACTCGTCCATAGCACACTAATGCAAAAACCTTTTAGCTCACATCGAATTGACTTCCACTGCAGACCCCTGACATGTGGCGAGGCGTTTCCAATCAACTATCACGCGGGATCAAGCATCAGCGACTTGTGAGCAAACGCTCTATGTTATGCTGCACCATGCGCTCGCGGCAATCATTCAAGCTCATTCGCGGATAAAACCGCTACTTTCAACATGGGCCCTGCTTTCACCTGAGGCGATCTCGCACGCCAGCGCTCGTTTCTTCATACAGTGTGACTATGCTGATAGCCTTGTGCTGAGATCGCTCAGCGCCTTTGTTGGTACAAGCGATCTACGTTGCAGCGTGTGTTGGATGTTACCTGCTCATATTAAGGATTACCCTTCTAGTTCTCAGGCTAGAGGCATACTCGGGAGTGGAAGATCTACCTTCAACACTGGTGCGCATTCATTGGAGCAGGCCTGCCGAGGGCAGCAAAGTGGGATGACCCTTGCTGAACCAGGATATGTCCCCGGTTTCGGGGCCCCATGAGATCCCCCGCGTTTTACGGTATCGCTATTAGGAATGTGGTCGGTGTGCTGGAGACGGCCTCAACTAGTGGCAGCTGCCACAGAGCGGTCAGAACACTTGACTATTTTTTTTCCAAGTGTGTGGCGTCTGCGCATAGACGGGACGGTTGAGGCTTGTTTGAGATGCTGGAGCTAAATGGCCACGGAGGGCTCTGGTCCGTGGTCATTTAGCTCGGAAACATGTTTCCAGAATTGCGACTTTGACAGCAAGCTGCTGGGATGCAGCATTAGCCGGACATCGCGGGCCATAGCCCGGTAATCTGGCCATTGCACGCATACCCTTGTGCATCTCCGATTTTGTTTAATAGCTCAGCTGCATCCCAGTTGTATCCAACACAGCTCATCTGGAGTACCTCCACCGCAGCAATGTCGGACATCAAGGAGTGCAATGTCACTACGACCTCAGAGAATGGCGTAAGGACCATCTCCGCATCATAAAACGTCGACTTTACTTACACTTTGGCAGGACCACAAAGGTGCCGTGGCTGACATTGCCATCATCTCTGGCTCTGAAGCCATAGCAGAGGCTAAGTTGAAGGAGCCTGTAGTCCGTTTCTCTAGCTCTGCTATGCTACTCTATGTCTGCGCATTTGTTGGCTTCTTTTGCTCGACATGCAATGGTTTCGACGGATCCATGTTCAATTCCCTCCTCACCAACAACACATTCAAGGAGTATTACAACGTCGAAAGTACAGGAGCGTGGGCCGGCATCGTGACATCAATGTACCAGATTGGTGGTGTCGTCGCCCTTCCCTTCATCGGCCCTGCCTGTGATACCTGGGGCCGCAGGATTGGTATGGTGATTGGAGGAGTCCTTGGCTGCACTGGTGTAATCATCCAGTCAACTGCTCCTGCGTCCAACCCTGTTGGCCAATGTAAGCAAAGCTCATATGAGATGCATTCGTTTAATGTTTGCTAACTTCGCACTCCATCAATTAGTCATGGGTGGCCGCTTCTTGCTCGGCTTCGCGGTCCCCATCATGACAACGGCTGGACCACTCCACGTTATCGAAACTGCGCATCCAGCTCATCGAGGTGTCATTACTGGTCTTTACAATACTTTCTGGTTTGTTGGATCGCTTCTTGCAGCCGGTGTCACACGTGGAGCAGCCAATCTCTCAGGCAACCAATCCTGGACGATTCCCGTCTGGCTTCAGATGCTTTTCCCAGCCCTGATCGTCGTACTACCCCTTCTCCTCCCGGAGAGTCCTCGCTGGTCAGTATCATACTGCTTTCTTTGCATGCCATAGGTGCGAAGGTGTACTGACTCTGATGTAGGCTATACACTCGCGGTAAACATTCTCAAGCCAAGAAAATTCTTGCCAAATACCATGGTTGCGGCAACGAAGACAGTATCTGGGTTTCCATGCAGATCCGCGAGTATGAGGAGTACCTTAACATGGATGGTGGTGACAAACGTTGGTGGGACTACGGTTCTCTCTTCAAGACCCGCTCAGCGCGTTACCGCCTTACATGCAACTGCGTCGTTGCTATCTTTGGTCAATGGGCAGGTAATGGGTAAGTTGGTCTTTCAGATGCTGTGTAAGGAGAGACGGGGCTGACTATGGATTTGCATCAAATAGTGCTGTCGACTACTTTATCTCCGGTGTTCTTGAATCTGCGGGCGTCACGGACGAGATCAAGAAGATGAACATCAACTTGGGCAAGAGCTGTATGCAGCTTGCTTTCGTAAGTAAACTTGATTGGAAATTATAGGAAATGATCACTGACGATTGGTGCGTAGGCTGTTGCGGGCGCGTTTTGTGTCGACAAACTGGGTCGTCGGCCCATGTTAATTGGCGCATTCTCGGCTGTAACCGTTATTTGGGCCGGAGCTATCGGCGCTGTCTCTTATCAGAACAAGACCCAGAGTATTCCTGCCGGTAATGCCTTCGTTGCGTTGGTCTTCCTCTTCAACGCCGTCTTCGCCTTCGGCATCACGCCGCTTCAGCAACTATACCCTGTTGAGGTGCTCTCATTTGAGATGCGTGCTAAGGGCATGGCCTTCTCCAACTTGGCGCTCACATCAGCTATGATGATCAACCAATTTGCCTACCCAATTGCTCTGGAGAAGATCGGATGGAGGCTGTACATTGTCTTCGCCTGCTGGTGCCCGATCCAGGCTTTCATTGTCTGGCTCTTCATTCCCGAGACTAAAAATCGCACGCTTGAGGAGATTGACGATATCTTCAACGCGCCAAACCCGAGAAACGCCTCGCTCGTCAAGAAGAAGCTCGCCACTGACGCACAGGGCAACATCCTTGAAATCGAGAAGATCTAAGCGATCCATCGTTCGTTTTATCCGCAAACTTGCGTATTCGATCCTTTAGTGGTAGTTGAACTTGCGATACCCTTCTGTCAGATTGATGAATCTATCATTATCTGTAAACACGCTCATCTTGCCAGTCCCCACTCGCAGTGAAGATTATGCTGTTCTTCTTTACGTCTGTTCGTGTCACACGGCTCTATAGGTAATTTCTTACATCGAACTGGACTTGAAATCTGACATCCAAACGTACCGATCTCTAGCATATCGCCATACTATGAACGACTCTAACAAAATTCACTTGTTAGGGCCCCACAATCCCTTCACAGAGTAACGCGCATGACTGTACATCGCCCACGCGACCCTGCTCGCTTCAACTGTGGCATTCCTCTTCTCTGCTTCACTAGCTTCCCGCGCCCTCCGGAATGCATTCCTTGCCTCGTGCAGACGACACTACATTACCAATACCATTTTTTCTGTTTCTGGCATCAGACACGCCGAGTTGTCATGTTTCAGCCTCCTAACATCACCAGTGCTAGAGTACAGGGTATTAACCAGACTGCTTGCTGAGCTAAGTCCGTCGGAGAGATGGACCCATTCTTTCAGGGGACGATGAAGCACAGATATTTTCGATGATAGTAGTGGCCGAATGAATTGAGTGGGGCGTGTAGCAAGCATCTGAGTCTGAGCGGTATTGGTGATACTGCGCGCAAAAACTCTTCTCGCATAGTAGCTGCATCGAGATACTTTTCCCTCTGTGCGGATGAATCTCTGTTGCACTTCATACGGCACCTTCCACCTTGCCACCTAATGCATAGTTGAGTGGCTTTCAGGCACTTCATAGTCATATATGCGATCAACACCCCAGGCTTGGGGCAGGATTGAAACGACACCTTCGCCCATCCGCGAATACAGCTTGACCATCATGTTGAGGATCTAGAGTCCCAAAAAGTGGCATCGGCAATGAATCGAGAATTTGCGGGGTTGGTTACTCTTGGGTGTGGGGAAAGATAATGAAAGCCTATCAGGGTAAAGCTGGACACGTGCGGTTGGTCTGGCGATCAGGACACTTTTCATGTTAGTGTGTCAGTGGGCGACATAGGATATGTATGCAATACCCCGATGGCTATCGGACGTACTGGCAAAAAGGTAGAAATTTCGATCGGTTGATGAAATTGTCCAAGTTGGCATGTATGCACGGTTTGAATGTAGGGATGGAAAATCTCGCGAGATGCCTGAAAGTTCCCAAAGGTAATGGTTGCATCTAGCATCCCTCTAGTTAATATTTAGGCCTGTTTCGCGTTCTGAGCACAATCGTCTCACGAAAATATGGGCGAAATAGCGTTCAGATGGCGCTAATGGACGTCAACGACGCGAGCTGCGAGGTTAGGCTGAGCGTGTCAAGGCACAGCCCACAAAAACTATGTTGTTACTGCGATAGAAGATGGTATGATTCTTTGTATTGATGGCTACTAGACACAAAATCAAGTCAAGTCTACGATACAAGCAACGAGCAGAAAGCCTTCCCAGTGACAGAAAAATCTCTTCTGTCAATGCCAATTTTAACCACTTAAATCTACATGGAAAGAATCTACGACTCCCAGAAGTCACCAGACAACCACCTGTTGAGCATCTCAAGCGACGCCTCAGGCTGGTCATAAGGGACCATGTGACCACCATCATTGAGCTTCAGGAAGGTGAAGTTGCCGCTGGACTTGACCTGACCAACAGTCTTGCCGTCACCGTTGATCTTGAAGTCCTCCATCTCAGCCTTCTTGAAACCCTTGGCACCAGGCCACTCAAGCGCCTCAGTCCAGGCCTTGTTGCCGAGCCAGTTGCAGATGTAGTCGGCGTTACCAGCGTAGATCAGGACAGGGATCTTCTCAAGGATCCCGGGAACGACGCGGTGGAAGGGCTTCATCCAGTCACCCTGGAGAAGGAAGTTGCGGTTGATGTCGAAGTTGCAGGACTCGTAGTTGGAGACCTCAGCGCCGACAGCCTTCATGACGTCCTTCTTGTTGAGGTAGCCCTGTATCCAGTCAAGTTCGTCGTAGCATAGGGAGTTGCTGCCACAAGGCTTGCGGATGTCGTAGACGTTCTGGCCAGTGCGTTGGTAGGGGCCGATCATAGCATTGTTACAGTAGATTGATGCGGGCACACAAGACCAGACGGACTCGGATTTGTAGCAGTTCTCAATTAGGCTGGCGCAACGAGGGTAGGCGTTGTCCATAGACTTGCACTGAGATTCATCGAGGACAGCGGGCCAGCCACCCTCACCGCAGGCCATGGGACGGTAGTATTCGTACTGAGTGAGACCATCGGTTAGACCGTTTCCGATGAGGACGGACTGGAGGTTGATGTTGCGTTTCTTGTGGGACAGGATTTCAGAGGCGAAGACGGGGATGTAGTGACCAGCGTACGACTCTCCGGAGATGTGGAAGCTCTGGTGGGAGTACTCGGGGAACTGTTTGAAGAAGAGCGTGAGCAGGGCGTAGACGTCCTTGCCAGCAGCAACAGTGTTGCTGACTGAGCCGCCCGAGTATGAGTATCCGACGTTGACGGGCTGGTCGAGGAAGATAACGGAGGCGTTGGCGTTCCAAGAGTAGGGGTTGTGCTTGACCTTCTGGTCCTTGGTGATCGAGGCAGGGCCAAGCTCCATGAACAGACCTGTCAGCGAAGAGCAGCCAGGTCCGCCGTTGAGCCAGAGCACTACGGGGTCGTTCTTGGGGTCGTTTCGCGACTCAAAGAACCCTGGGCAGTGTTAGATACACGAGATGTGCACAATGGCCATGCGGGTACTCACAGTAGAAGAGGTGCTTGTCCTCGTCGTCGTCGTCGAGGTATCCAGAGTACTGCTTGACCTTGTCGACGCCGAGCACGCTGGGATCGACCTTTTTGGCCCTCAAGCTGTACTGCTCGAGCTTGCCGTCGATCTCACGCTCCTTCTCGCCGTGCTCGTTCTCGACCCAGACGCTCTGGATGTCAGCACCCTTAATGATGTGGTCCCACTCGCTGTCCTGCTTGCGCGTGTGCGGCTTAGGTGCAGAGAAGAAAGCAGCCTTCTCAAAGCTCTCAGGGAACATCATGGCGACTTCGTCCCAGACAGCGCGAGCCTCGCTGGTGAGCGACTTGAGGCTCTCCTCGAGATTCTGGAGAGGCTTGCTCCATGAAGACTCCTTGAACTCGCTGAACGAGTCGGGGAACTTGAGGATCTGCTGCTGCTGGGGCGCAACAGCAGCCGAAGCTGCTCCAACGAGGAGCGCCGATGCGGCTACCTTCATGATGGGGGTTGCTAAGCTTCCGGAGCTCTGCGGTCGATGAGTGGATGAAGAAAAGCACCTCTACAATTCAGTGAAGAAGCACGCGATGATGGATGGGGAAGAGGAGAGATGGATGGGGCAGAGCAATGATGGATGGGGGAAAGATGAGTAGGATGGGTGGAGGTACGGGTAGCTCTTGCGGAGCAGACGCGGCTTGTCTAGGCAACGGAGCATGACGCATCCCAGCAGCTTATCAGAGTGGCTGGACAGTCCGAGCTCCAGCATCACACGGGCTCAGCGTTTCACGACAGCCTTGATCGGCGCTTCTGGCAGGACACCAGACGGCCACGGACATGTAAGTATCATCGACGTCGCCACGCTTGCAGCCTCATTCCGGGCGTCTTGAGATGGAAGCCGTGGCGAGACGGTAGAGGCTGCTGCCGCCGAGCTGTCACGTGGCTGTCCTGGGAAGCTAGAGCTGGACCTGCATGGTCCGCATTGGGCCTAGCGCATTATCCGAGTCATAGTGAGTGAACCTGCGCATGTCATCGCGCAGACCCCCCCCAAAATGTCCTGCAACTTTAATAGCTTGCGCCCAAAACCTACCCTTCAGCCACGACTAGACCCGTATCTCACTCCATAATCAGCCAAAATGCCTGTCGGAATCAACCAACCGTCTAATCAAATCAAGCTCACCAATGTCTCGCTGGTGCGCATGAAGAAGGGTACGCAAACCCCGCCAGAACCTACAACGTCCGCATGTTAACAAGCCATAGGCAAGAAGCGCTTCGAAATTGCGTGCTACAAGAACAAAGTCCTCGAGTGGCGCAACAAGATCGAGATGGATTTGTCCAACGTTCTGCAAATCGAAAACGTCTTTCTCAACGTATCAAAAGGCCAAGTCGCACCGAAAGCCGATCTCGAAAAGGCTTTCCCCAAGAAGTCGCTACAAGATATCATTACCGACATATTAGACCACGGCGAGCTACAAGTAGGCGAGAAGGAGCGCAACGCTGAGTTGGAAAGAACCAAGAATGAGGTCATCGATATCGTGGCAGGAAAGCTCGTGGATCCCAAGACGAAGCGCGTCTATACTACAGGCATGATTGAGAAGGCGCTGGATCAACTGAGCTCGGCAGCAGCGACGCAACAGGGAGATAAGAGCGAAAACAAGGACGATGGTGAGGATAAGGCCAAGGCCAAGGAACTGCCCAAGTGGTCGGGCATCGTTACGAACAAGTCGGCCAAGTCGCAGGCACTGTTTGCTATGAAGGCGCTTATTGCTCACCAGCCGATACCGGTCGCCCGTATGCAGATGAAGCTGCGCGTTACCTGCCCGACATCGGTCCTCAAGCAAGCGATAAAGACCGCACCCAAGGCGCAAGCAGGCACGGAAGAGAAGGGAACTACCGGCACTGTCAAGGATGCGATCCTAGGATTCATGGAAAACATTGAGAGTCAAGACACAATAGGCGCCGAGTGGGAGGCAGTGGGTCTCGTTGAGCCTGGAGCCTTCAAGGGCTTGAACGAGCTCATCGAGGGCCAGACAAAAGGAAGGGGCAATGTCGAAGTTCTTGAGATGGCTGTCGGTGCCGACGACTGAGTGGTGATACGTCTCACCCTCACGTGTAGCAGTGTTAGGACATATATTACCGTTCGAAAGGCGGATCCCTGTGCCCTTTGAGGATGAAGCGCTTGCTTCCATGTACGGCTAGGAACAAGACGAGCATCATCTTCTCGCACGTCTCCTCAACTCCACAAAAGACCGCCTCCGGACCAGTTCCCCCAGGCTCGCCTGAAGCACAGCATGTTTCTATCAGCCAGGGCATTGGCGTCTTAGAGAAAGGCATGTCCATAGCTAGACAATACCCTTGCTATCACGCATTGTTTTGTTACGGCACTTCTATTGATTCTCTTAAGGATTCGTATACAATCTAGCTTTTAAGAGTCTCGAAAGAGGACCCCAAGACTTCTATTCTCCTATTCATTCTGGCTCCAAACTACTCGGCAGACGATAGAAGCTAACAAGGTGCCTGATCAGATCGATACAATCTTGTAATCCCCTTCAAACGATCCATCGAACTTCACTTTGATGTCTACGTGCACCCACAATTCGTTGCCGTTCTTGAGGTAAAATTTTATCGAGCCGGCTGCGGAAGCCAGGTTGACATCAACGCTGACGCCGTCTTTCAAGGAGCCATACACATTCCCAATAAATATGCCCACAATAGAGACCGAAACACCAAGCTCATACGTGGCTGTGTCGAGATAGCCTGTGGCCTAGAAGCTTCGTTAGAACATTGTCGATAAATCTACACAGCAAATTACCTTAACTGGGCCAAAACTCCAATCTACTCCCTTTCGACCCTGATTGTCCTCCACGGGTGGAAGGCCATGGCCACCGCCAACCTGAACCGCTTTATAAGCACCAGGTTCCTTTTGCACAAGCTCAACGATGGTGCCTAATAAGTCAACAAATGGGACTGAACTATTATCAGGTTCTAACTCACCAGCAACCACTTCCTTGTTAGACATGTTTCTTGGAAAGCGTCTGAAAATTTCTGATTTTGGAGATTATAGCGTTTCAATAATTTGAAACCTCAGTAACTGGAATGAGAATGATAGATGAAGGGTTTGTTTCTGAGGTGCTGCTGTCTGTGTAGGGTTGCTGAGAAGTGGCACCCCTTTATAGATAATTCATCTCGCTATTGTTGTACCTTTGAATGGTCAGAAAGCCTTCTCATGCAAGCGGGCATCTCTATCTAGTCTGGTCCTAAACTCTGTGTGACTCAATTGCCGTCCCACTTGATGCTTTGCTTTTCCATTCAGCGTTACCAACTCTTCGCTTCTTCCAAGACTATCAATGTTTTCTTTTCCTTTCTTTTTCGGTAAGACAGACTACACCGCGAACAAGATAATTGGCTCGATTCGGAAAACATGGCTTTTTTCCTACGTCACGCCTGCAGGACTTGCTGCGTAAGGTCTTGGTATTGTTTCGTGAGTTGCAATGTGGAGGTACGAAATCACCTCCTGAGTAACAATCTGCTACGTGGATGCATACTCACTGCATTAGTACAGCGCCCTATATGTGTAGCTGTTAGCGAAGCACATTACTGTCTCTTCATACATGCTCGGCTTAGTATGTCGTTCAAGAGACAACGACATTTAAAAAAAAACGATGTTAAATCGCTCTTTGTAGTAAGAAAAGTTCAGATTTGGCGATCTGAAAGGTTCTCTGTAGTCACGTAGTTTGCCTGAAGATTTCGAAGTGGAGCTTACTCATGCCTCTCCTGCATAAAACTCGATGATCAACAAGGCAGCAATTCGATCGCCCTGTGTGATTCACTGATCATCTTGGTAACCGGCCGGTCCTTCTCTAACCGTATGCATGGTGCACACACAAATACACATGCATGGATTAGGGTGAACAAGTGCGGAGCAATGCGGCTCAGCCCGCAGAGCGCAGACCGTTCACATGAGTTCGCTTAGCTGCTGCTACGTAGCGTAGCGTAGTGTTGTCAGCCTCGGTAAGCGAGCTTCCGAATTCCCACCAGTGGAGATCTCGGACCGAGCCGATCTTTTTGCACATTCAAGGATCAAGTCCGCAACACTTGGGCTACTCAACATGTTCAGTTTTCTCTGTGAATGTGGTGAGTCCGTGGTTCTCATGTATCCGAACAAAGATGTGCATCAACAATTACAAGTGGTGTGCCTGAAAGTCTTGACCTAAAAGTAATTAAGTCATACTAGCCGTGCGGCTACTAGGGAGCGCAAGGTGGTATACAACGTCGCTGTCGTAGTCAGTACTTCCAAGTAAGGCTCACACCGCTTCCACACAACTCACTCTAATGCGAGCATTTCCCATTGTTCACGTTTGTCATCCAATAAGATCCGCTAACGTCTATTAGGTGGATCTCATAGCCAGTGCCCATTTCCCACATGCGGTAGGTATTGCGTAGGTGCATGATTCATTTAGATATGCAAGATTCAACGGGGTGCTATCTTCCATTCGTTTGTGGTAGCTCTCTCCATACACCCTCTATGCACAACATGCGCAAGTGTGCTAGGAGCAAGGAAGAATTCGACCTGCTAACCCACGCTTCCTAGCGACACTCCGGCTTCGCAACTGCATGCCCACTTACTCACAGCGCTCCTTGTCTCAACTACAGCACCATCAATTGTTGAGATCTAGCCCAAAATCTGATACTTTCTTCTACAGCGCTTCTCGACTCATCACAGTAACTTGGTCATGTGTATCCTAGCGTAGTGGGTTCAGGATTGCGCGTAACATCACGAATAACTCGGCGCCAAGTAGCGGTGACGCAGTCGATCAAGCGAATGCAGCTGCAACCATGCTTCTCTCTATAGCTGCAGTTGAGACAGAACCGTCGATTTGGTAAGTCTGGGCTTGAAGTGGTGTAGAGAGTGGATGAATGGAGCTTAGGCCTGATTCGACTCGTACGGTTCGATTGAGCGGCATTGCATTAGAGTACAGCATCGACACATCGATCACCGACATACTGGGTACCAAAGGACGTGTTGCATCTATTATTTGTTTCGCATCTCTGCATAAAACCATTTGACTTTCTCTTTATGGCTCGAAATCGTAACATAGCTCCATCAACAGCATCAGTTTACTAGCTAGAATTGTGGGAGAAAATACAACCATCTGCGCTCTTGTGTTCAATTCAGTAATTGTTGATTGCGAAGTCTTCTTGATCGACAGGGTGGCTGGAATTTGGATCTGCTGGGCTGCCTCTGAACAGATCTGGGATCACTGTCAAGCTACCTGCCAACCTACAATGTGCGCTTAGCAAGAGTGGAAATTAGGCATGCATGGAAGACAAACAATTTGTTTTGGGGCAGCGCAAGCCCAAAAGCATCAGTCAAGTAGAGAACACCAACTGTCGTTCCAGCATCGTGTGCGGTTCAGCTGCAATTTTCTGGCTTATTAACATAGAAAGTTACCGCAGGCCGATAAATGAATTAAGTGGTTGCTCGCTTGCTTTGCTTAGGAATGTTCTTTACAATTCTTAAAGAGAACCTGGTTGCCCTCTGGATCACCGATGTGAGCAACGAAAGGCGAATTTTCCGGTCAAGCAGACCTGTAGCAGCCGCGCGGAAGCAAAAGCTCGATAGAGCAATAGGAATGAGAGGACAAAACATAACGGTAACCGATCGTTTCAGTCGAAGAGAGTGGGGCGAAAGAAGTGCGCACACCGTGATAGAAAAAGAACGGGATGCATAATACTTAAATGTCTCATTGACCATAAAGGCTACATCCTGTGGCCAACCGGGTAGAAAAGCTTCTTTCAATGCAGACATAAATTAGTTATTATGCATCTGATAGGATTTAATTACGAGAAGCGCCTTGGTAGGTTATTTTCGTCGCATAAACTGCGGATTTACTTGCTACGTTTGTTCAGCACCGTGCATGCGTAGCGCTGTTGGCCGTTTTCTAATCTAGACGTCAACTTACATCATTTCAACCACAATCGAGAAGACGCTGCTGGCTCAGGGCTGGAAGTCTCTTCGCCCATCGCACCTTCCTATTCCATGAGATTCTGTCACATTCCTGCTTGGGTGCAGTATCGAATCTGTCCCTTATACGCACCTTGTCCACAATGGAGTACTTCAGGACACTTTTCACCTCCATATGCCTCTTGTCATAAACCCAAACGGCGTTAGTCGTGTACACGAAGTTGATCCAGATGCAGTCATAGTTAAAAAAGGGGATCTTGTTTAAACTATCCGGGTTGCATAACAGTAACCAATATCCGGCAAGTTTCTTCCTCAACCATGAAGCATCTGTCCCTCTATGAGACGGAAATCTTCTGTAACTCGTGTTCACTCCATCCCAGGAGGGAGTTGGAAAAAGTAGGAGAAGGCAAGCCCCCAGTGATCACGTCTATTGTACAACATCCAGAAACGCAACAACATATTACCGATCTGGCAAGGACGGCGGGTGCATCCTGGGGCGCTTTCTTCCTAATATCACTGAGGTAGTATGGGGGACTGTACGAGACCCAGAGTTTCATGACCATACATGTCTGTTGTCAAAAATTATGGACAAGTTTAGAGACGCCATGTAAATAGGTTATATACATGACATCGCTATCCTGGTATAGGGCAAGACGATAGAAAATGCATACGATACGTCTTGCTAGACTCTCAACAAAACTGGAAGGGACATCTGGAGGAGATAAGGCACAAAAGCGGCGAAAACGGCAACCGTAATCAGCTGCCACGGCAGCTTGACCTGGGCTGTCGCTCTATCATCATGCGGAGTATTTGTGAATGCACGGCGCACACACAAACGACGCACGCCGGTTCGATCTGGCCGAACACGAGCAAGAAAGGAAATTTCACCATGTAGGACATCCCTCGCCTCCATCGAGCAGCAGTTATGGAAGCACAACGCTGATGTCGCCACTCGGAACCTCTCGTGAGGTTTCCAAGCAATCACACTGCAGCTGACAATGATCCAACCTTACAGTAATAATAACCTTGAATCATATGTGGTGGGAAGAGGGGGAAAGTATAAACGAAGCTAGGTCTTCGACACGCAAGAGCAGATGTTCTGCTTCACCGCTCCGGCTCGAATACGAGGTCCAAAAACCAGTTCACTCACCGTTGCAGTAAAAACGAGTCAGGTTTCCGCGTTCAGACTGCCGCTCGCAGGCGCACAGTCCTTACAGACGTTGAAAAATACGATGAGCGACCCGTGCAAAGCCCCAAATCACCATGGCACACCGCATGTCTTTGCGGATCCTTCAGGGGAGTTCCTTGTTGTTCCACCTCATAACTACAAGGGAAAAAATTGGACAGGTCGGAGATATATAAAAAATCTTCTACACGCGCTGCACGCCGCAACAAGAAGCCCTAGAGTTTGTAGAGAAATTCTACTTTAATATATATATATATATATGTATAAATAACAGAAAGTTCTCTCCGTAAGATTTTAATCCCCTAGACGGTTGTTGTTGTGGCGTTGTACGTTGTGAAGCTGAGCTCTCTAGAAAGGTGTCTAGTTTTTCCCTTGTATGGGGTGAGTCTAGGCCTTGTTGCTGACCTTGTCCGCATCAACCTCGTCGATCGCAATTCTGGCAAGCTATCTGAATGCGGGAGCGGTAAACCAGGATCTCCACACGGGACTAACGTTGTGGCGCATTACAGGTGCTCTTGCACTAACACAACGATGTTCATCGCTAATGGGTTGTGAACAGCAGGATTGCTGCGTCCTTTATGTCAGTTTCTGACATTTATGTCTGAAAATGACATAAATGATCCTGCACGTGACACTACACGTGATAATATGCCATAGGGTTTGTATTCAATATAGCACAGCACGTGACGAGATATATAATTGTAACGTAGCTTTATTACCCTTTTATAAGCCTGTCTCTTTGCGATTGGTTCGTCACTGACGTCATTATGTCAACTGCCTAACGAATTGACCGTCGTCGTTATGTCGTCAATTATTATAAGTGACGCCAAGACAGCAACCCTGGAACTTGTGGAAATCCGGGGTCGCCTACCCCGTCATCATCTACTAGGTTCCTGACACTGACATTGTGGGATCCTTGCACACAGTGTTTGGGCAATGTATTAGTACTAACGGGTATTGAGGAAGGCGAAATTCACGTGAAGGACGACTTCATGTACATCTCGAATCGAAAAGACGATGGTACGGGTGGGAAGATTCCTTGGGTTGCAAAACATACAGCCAAGGAACGTAACTGAGGATATCTGAAATCAACAAAGGCGGACACCACATCGCTGTTGGTCGCGAAACTACCAGCAACGATGTCATTACCGCGACAGGTCGATTGGGACTATAGGCATCCCGGAGAATGAAGATGGAACAAGTGCAGTGGTATTGCATGGAGCGAAGAAGCAGACGTATGGAGGACATGGTTTGATTAGTTTATATATATGTACATGTATGTGCCATCCCGAAATTTCTAAGCGACGGCGGTGGAAACCCGCACAATGATGTTGGAGGCCTCGAAAGACTTGCCGGTGATAGTGTCTGTAATAACCTTGAACGGGTCGGAAGTGCCCTTGACGGTGACCTTGGTGTCGCTGAGGGTGACGGTCTGGGTCAATGTGAGCTCTGATATTTCGTTAGTACTACTACTTTAGACTGCTCTGATGACTTGATTGTACATACGGTAGAGGGTGCCATCATCATAGCCAGGGCTCTCGAGATGGTAGCGGAAAGACTCGGGATTGCAGGTGATCTTCTGGGGGACTTTGTCGTCGTTGGGCCTTCCCTGGGAGTGGCAAGTGACGGGAATGTTGTCGTTAAGCTCAGGGTGGGCGAAGTCGCCAGAGACGGTCTCGGTTTGGCCTCTGTCGTTGCCACCAGTGTGAGAGAGGGTGACGTTCCAACCGCCGTAGTCGGAACGGGGGATGACGTTCGCAGCGGCAGCGGCCACCATGGCGATAGTGGCGATAGTGAAACGCATCTTGATGGGACTGAACGTGGTAGAGTAGTGGTAGAGTAGTGGTAGAGTAGTGGTAGAGTAGTGGTAGCGAAGTGTTGAGCGATCTGTGAGTGATGTCCGTAGAGAGCAGTCTCCAAGGGTTTTGTACCAAGGTCACTCGTATTTGACGTGAGTGCTAACTTGAAAGAATACATGGTATGAGGTAGGAGACAGGTTATTTTTGGAGTTGGCGTCAAAGCGTTACGGGCACGGCTCGTCATCGCCTTCCAGTCCCATAGAAAATCTCCGTACCAGGCCTTAGAGCCGGGCTGAGCGGAAACCGAGCAACGATATTGGCATAAATCCTTCGACACCCTACAACATTGAAAGTACCATATTGAAAGAGCGACTGTCCATGCGCGTTTGCAGAAGAACACACTCAGCAATCCATTGTTCGAAATACTCTACAGTGCGATAGACCTGTGATCATCGCACGAAAGCACACGCGGACCCAGCACAAGCAAGGGTGCTGTTCCATTATACGAAAGACTGGGATATACTGTCGTATTTTTTGGCACTATTGCACATCATCATGCGTCCATGCGGATTGAATGCTACTCCATGTTGCAAATCGTATATTGTCTTGCCAATTAGAAAGGAGCCCTAGTAGGGTTAAGGGCCAATGGGAGGCGTGACGGAGGGAATGATGCAATGTGGGTATTGATCAACAATACCCAGTACTGTGGTATGGCAATAGAGCAAACCTTTAGTGGCCGAAGAAGTGCCGATGTGCGCGCAACCAGTGCCTTTGTTTCCTGCTGGCACAACTGCCCCTGGGGTTTCTTAGCTTCCGAACAACCGAGCGTGCGCCAGTTCAATACAACACGACGGACATCTTTCTTCCTTGGGGCTCAGACGTCTCACCGAAAAAGTGCTTGCCCAGTCAGATATAGCACCCCGTACTCGGATTGGTTCGATAAATGCCATCGTGTTTACAAAATAGTTGTTCGCGGGCTGCATGATTTTGCAATTCCCTGCATGCAAGTGTGAGGCAATCGAGCTTGAGATTGGAGTGACCTGAGGACAGGGCTGTGGTTTTCTGGAATTTTCTGTGAAAGCGCGGAGTGGATACTAGTCACAGATGGTTATTTGCGAAATCACATGGAAGGTCTTCATGAACGTGAAAAAGAGTTTTACTCAATGGTTGTAGATTACATTGCGCCTTCGCTGACTGTAAGTTGGTAAATCATGGTCGTTCAGTCGTGATATCTCGTTGTTATCTGCATCTGTTGTTGTCGTGCGTTTGTGTGCGAAAGTCATAAGTTGTGATCGGTACCATCGAAATGCTGTAGGTACCTGAAACATGCGGTAATGAAAGGCCGCCAGAAAGAGGTGTGGACAGAGAACAAGTTACAGAACAAAACGAAAGGAAAAACGCACGCAGCCCCACCGTGCCGCCCAGGTCATCTCATTGAACGCCTCTCCGTAGCAACATTTTCAGTCGCTTGTTTAATCCCACCACCGCCTATTAGGCACACGCCCATTGTCACTCAAGATTCCGAGTACGTCAGCACTACTCGTCTGTACACCCCACACCCGCTCAATTGGATCCGCTATTGCCATCCAATCTAGACCTCTGACATCGTACATGTCCAGTACTACGCGAACCAGCCACGGCGAGTACATCGGGAAACTGGTGTCTTGGTAAAGGAACGGGGAGGTTGGTCCCCCGACAATACCATTTTCGTGACTGACCGGTTGCGCGAACGATAAAGGGGGAGGACGTGGACGACGATGACGTCGCGACGAATGCGACAATGAAGGTGGGCTTGTAGGAAATTCCATTTCGCTTCCAGCCGAGCCTGGAGAGCTTGACGCCAATGAAGCGGCGCTGGATGCGTCGGAGAGAATAGACTCCTCGCTCATCTTGGTGTTTAGGGGGAGCAGCATTCTGACGGAGCGCATCGCTTCTTGTGCTGCAGCTTTAATAGCATCATAGCTTGAAAGTGTGATGAGAGAGCCAGTCGATTTTGACAGTGGAGATTCTTCAACAGGAGTAATACTGATACGCGATGATGGTGAGTCGAATGACAATGATCGTATGCGCACCTTTGGCGAAGGAGTATGTGGTGGTGCTATGAGTGTGGCCATGATGGAGCGCTGACTATGGCCGGGTGAGAGAACTTCCAGTCGAAAAGAGACAACGCAAAGAGGAGGCTTTCCGCCGGCCTACCGAGTGTCCGCACCATCAGTAAGGATTATATCCACAGCAGTCACCTCAGACATGCGGCCGTTTCGCTAGCCCTGCATACCAAATATGCAACCATGCCACGACTTCGTTCGCCATAGGAGGAAGTCACATGTCTGCAGAATCCCGTCTTTTGAAAGAGGCGTCAACTGCGGAGAAGACGGTAGTACCGACGAATAGGAGACAATGATACTGCAGATACTGACGATTGGGAGAGGTTGATATGTTGCAGGATGCGTGGGACAACGCACTCCACACTCGGCGCTTGGTCTATCAATTAGATAGGTCACAAAGGACCGACATAATTAGTTAGGAACGTTTGAAACTCAGGAGGATCTTTTTGCGCCAGATCCGCCAGCGGTCGCAGCCTTGATGAGGATAGTGATCCACGGTCGTTGTTGTTGTTGCTGTAGTGTATCTCGTGGGATCAAATGCAACCAATTCAGACGCCGTTGGCGGATCGTGCCAAAGTTTCTGCTCACCAAAACAAGAACCAGTAGTCGGGAAATCGCAGTGCGCCACGAGGACCTGACAAGCGTGGTGTTGTGTGACGTGGTGAGCAAAGTATGGCTGCATACGCGACGTTAGTCCTTCATCACCAGTCACTAGGCCTATCTAGGCACCACACAGTAATCTCCCCGAGATGGCCAGTACGGCCCATTAGACTGTCGAAAGCGAACCCACATCATGTTGGAACAAGTCGAAATTTGAATGTGTGATTTTGGTACAGGCTGTATTCGGCCAGCCCTAACCGTGCCGCATCACCTCACCTCATATCGTGCATTGCCGCATGAAGTGTAAGCGTGAAAGCCAATGAAAGCCGTTTGATAAACACCGTAAGTGCACCACCCATTTCGTAAAGGCGTGTTCCAGCCCCAGCTGCCCAGCGCAAGCGAAAACCTTTAACCCTTCTTCTTGGAGACACCGACGGTTCGGCCGCGGCGACCGGTGGTCTTTGAGTGCTGACCGCGGACACGGAGGCCCCAGTAGTGACGAAGACCACGGTGAGCGCGGATCTTCTTCAAGCGCTCGAGATCGTCACGGAGCTTGGAGGCGACACCGTTGGCGAGGACCTGGCTGTTCTTGCCATCGACGATATCGCGCTGCCTGTTAAGGAACCAGGAAGGAATCTTGTCTGTGGAGTGTCAGTGTTGGATCCTTGTATAGAAACGGCCGTTGCTTACATTGGAGAGGGTTCTGGATAATCGTGACGATACGCTCAAGCTCTTCAGAAGTGAGGTCACCAGCGCGCTTGTCGAGGTCGACATCGGCCTTCTTGCAGACCAAGTTGGAGTATCGGCGACCGACACCCGTGATCTTGGTCAAGGCGTACATGACCTTCTGCTTGCCATCGACGTTTGTGTTCAACAAACGGATGATGTATTGGAAGCTGTCAAAGTCAGCACTACTCTGATCATATAAATGTACCTCCAATTCTGTTTCGCCTCTGTGCGCAGGCCTCCGCAATCGAAAGCCATCAACTACCACGATTGGTCACTCCAGTCTGAACAGCATGCCAAAGTCCTCTCTTCATAATAAATTGTCATCCTCTTGCCCACAGTGTTTGTTGTATATTTTCATCTATCCTATCCCCTCTTACTGCCCTCGGAATGCTGCTAGACTGAAATGGCGGATCGCGATATTGTGTGGCTCGGATCGGACCAGGCGTATCGAGGCGAGCGAGATAGCGAACTATCCAGGAACCCTCAGACTGTTGTTTGCACGTACTTAGACTTCTCTCCGGAGACGAGCGCTGTAAGATTGTCAGCATGTCTCTGCTTCAAGTGTCTCGACATCAGTTGTTGCGATCCCACTACGCGCGCTGGATGTGGCACACTCGGCGCAATCACACCGGTGTCGCAACAAGTGATAAAAAATCGACAGTATCCGGGTATACTCACACATGATGGCGGCTTGTCGTACGTCGTCGATGTGGTGTTGTCGATGCTTTGGCGGAATTGAAAATGATCGAAATTCCCACATAAGCGAGTGTTGGCCAAGAGAACTGGCACGTGCCATGGCGCTAACCACTTCCGCCATCCCCACCAAATACTGTACCTCGCATTCATCCAGTGTCTACGCCTCTGCGCAATCGTTCAAAGTCGCAAATTATCAGTTGCATCACTCGCGCATGACGTATCCCTTCAACGCTCTTGTCTCTATATCCACCCGTTCCATTTACCCTGTACGGAGGATTCTGTGGCTGTGTGGCTGCCTGGCACACCCTCACCATCGGACGCTTTCGAGCATGTTTACGGAAAGATAGGGAGAAGAACATCATCGTATTACAGTGATAGCAAGATTTCCGCGTGACGACTGCAATTGCTACCTGCAGTTCCAGATTGATATGGTCAACCGATTGTCCCCAAGGTGCTACAGTACATGTGAACAATCTGCATTTTTTTTCTCAACGCACTCAACCCAACACAATTGCCTGTATACAACCTCTACATCTTATTTCCTTCTGGTTATCTCGTGCAATCGCTATGTCACCATGTTGTGATCCAAGCCCTATCTCTGTCAGCCTAAACATGTTCGTGAGGGGGGCGAAGCTTCTTCAAGACAGCTACGCCACACAGTTTGGCCTCAACACTTTTCCGCATCTCCCAATTACTTGCTAGAACTCATGGTGCCCGAAAGCAGGCGCAAACTATCAGTCACTGTAGCTGCCTTGCAGTCACGTATAGGCCTAATTCTTAAAGGTTCCTACCACCCGTGTACGGAAAGAGTATTTGATAGCCTCGCTCCAACCTACTCATGCAAGTCAACCTTCATTTGTACAACTTCAGGGCACACATATCACCCTACACGGACGCCTCTATCCATAATTCGATTCCCATTTCTCTCTGACTGGATCATCTCATGAATCAAAGCGAAGAATCGTCCCGGGCAAAACAGTCGCGGAACTCGACGCACTGCTTAGCCACAGCCAACGACGAGGATATATATCTCCAAAATGGACTCTCAGGCTCCTTCAATCATCCCGGGTGGACCTTCCAACAGTATTGGACTTACTAGAGCAACTGTTCATATGGTCGAGCTTGCCAGACATGACACAGCGTTATCTACCGGAAAACTCGATTGTCTGAAGGTCATTGGGCCCTGAACCTGAACGGCAACTGTTCGAGCTACCACCATCACCACAATTATGTGCAGGTGCGTGTTCGTGTGTCAGGCGACTCTACTGAGGTCGGCGATGTCCGTTGTGAGGTGTGCAAATTGACAGACTTTAGAGCTCGTTACGCTATGTCTACCACGCCGGCTGCCGTTCCCGTCATGGTCAATAGCGGGGCTTAAGCGAGCTATTCCGAGAACTTGCAGCAACTTAACAGACCACTTCTCAGACGTCACTCTGCCTTAGCCGACGTTGGAAACACATTCGGCACCAATGGATACTGGGATGCCCTCCAAGAAAGTATTTATACTCTCAACGGTCGGTCACTCAGCATGAGCGAAACAGACCTTTCGGACGCCGACACCGCTGTTGAACGAATGAACATCGCCCCTACGCCACCTTAACTGTTTACCGAGAGCTTGCAACGCGATCTTCGTGGATCAGGATCTACACGTCCTCTCTCAATGCATAGTATCGTGAACGACTGGCAGCAAATACATCGGAATAGAGCGGAGGCTCGTCTATCGATTGACTCGGCTGCAACTGGAAATGCTGTTAGGAGTATAACCATAGCGAGGGGGCATGCAAACAATCGTCTCTGCAGGAGATCATTGAACAAAACGCCCTCCTTTTACAGTGCAGAACCACAGACTTCACGTGTCCAACTCCAAGTAGACAAAGATACCGAGCATACAGAGACACCAGGACGTGTAAGCTCGTATTCTGCATCGACAACGATGTCTAAAGCCGATGTGAGTCTACAGAATTGAACGTCCAATATGACGACGGATTTCTTCAGTGTTCCTGGACTGGATGAACTTGGAATACCTGTTCCGTCATATGTTCTCACATGCCAGGTTCATTTCGTTTACGGTTCACCACGTTGTCTTTGATAATTACGTCTTTGCGTTGCGCGTTTTCGATCCTTCACTCTCTACTGTTACGAGTCAAATGGCCTGGGATGCAATCTTTCAACCGCGATCACGGGTCATGATATCTTCATTCGCTTTGATTTTCCTGATGTACAAATGAGACGAGGGTTATAGTCCACTCCCAACCAACTATGTTTCAAGAAAGCCAACTTCCCATCAGTACCTGTTGTTTCAATGCACCCTCTTCGAGGTAAGTAATGCATCGGCCAGTTTCAGTGAATTGGACAGAGCTATAATGCGATGTAGAGTTGAGTGAAATTCTCCTCCAAGAAGATGGTCGCCCATGAAATTGCAAGTTGCCCAAACACCCAGCTGCGTTTATATTCGACCCTTAGAATAATTCCCAACTTCTCACCTAAATACAACCAGTAGTCTCCTCTCAACCTAACTGCGAACTCAACTCAAACTATGACGCGGCCAACAGATGCCCAGGCCTTCCTCTCTTCCCTCGAACAGCTTGATTGCATCATCTGTTGCGAGGCATTCGACTCCAGTCACCCTCCCGTCATGCTCGAATGCCGGCACATGTTTGGCGAAAATTGCTTGAGAGAGTGGGTAGAACGCGATCACAACACGTGTCCTACGTGCCGCAGCTCACTGTTCGGAGAAGAAGCCGTTATTCCCTCGGCCCAAGAAGTTCAATAGCCACCAGTCGTAGCACTGGCAGACATTGTGCGCGTAATGTCACTGAATTCAATTCAGAACAGACGAGTAGCCCAGCGTATGACTTGGCTAGTCTCCAGGTCAGAACGGCTTATAGCTACTCTACGGCAACTTCCCAGGCAGGCTATTATTGTACTAGGTCTGCCTCGACTGAATCATGCAGCTCAGCGCTCCAACGTTACTCGGCCTCGAAATCGCCTGCAAAGCAACCCACAACTCCACCCACAAGTTCGAGAGGACCGTAGAATTGCTGAAGCACTTCAAGCTAGAAGCAACAGGGAAAACGCCCACAACGGCAGTGGAGGTCGCAACCGTGCCCAAGTCCAGCGAGAACACAACCGAATCGCTAATCTCAGCGGTCGGCAGAACCCCACGCCTTCTTGGGCACGTCACGGACACCGAAGGAATGTGGGGCAAACACATGCCAATCGCCCCCAGCATTACCGTTCTCAGTCACCACCAGGTACTGTGTACTACGGATGCGCCTTCACTTGGGAGACGGATGACCCCTTTGATGTGGCCCTGGAGCTCGCACACGTGATATATAATGGTGGATCTGAGGCTCACCGGTCTCCGTTCGATGCATATCGCCATGACCAATTTCGAAGCGCGGCACTGAATGGGCTGTATGACCCTTATTACGGTTTATACTAGGATCGTCGAAGGTTGGGCGGGATGAATGTCGAGGAATGTACGTAGCAAAGCGTTGAAAGGAGATGTAACTCTAGACCCAAGGAGGAATAGCGAGAAGAAAGATAAAGACTAGAACAATGGATTCGAAGCATATGTTCAGGATAGAGTCTTACTGAACAATATTAGTTTTGGAGTTATCTTCCAAGCCTGTATTCCGAAATCACGACGGCTTTGGTTGCAGCAGTGAATGCCAGTTGCTTGAAGTGTCATGTGAGGCCATGTGCGCACCAGCGGAGTAGTTGGAACGGCGCTTTCTTAGAAAAAGATTTGTACTGAATTCATTGCATGTGGCACACCTCTACGCAAGGTCATTAACAAGCCGAACTCATCGATTAGCAGTTATTACCAATCATCAATCATGTCATTAAACTCCTCACTCTCCACATCCATGACTTTCCTCGCCGCCTCACTCCCACTTACTGGCAGCATCTCCAGTCCACCATCTTCGTCATCCTTCTTCTTGAATTCCTTTGGCACCTCTTCAGGGTCCAAAAGGCCAACCTGGAATAATACAGAAGCTTGGTCCCAGTAGACCCTCTCACACCATACCTTTCCCGCTCTGAATCCTACAATGCTCACCACCACTATCTCAACTTTCTGGTTAGTGGGTTCAACGCTGGGAAGGATCCACGGCATCTGGCAGGTATGCTTGAATTGGATATAGAGTTCGTCTACGATTCGGTCGACGCCTATGGTGCGCGAGATGAGCCGCATGTGCAGCGATGGTGGAGAGGTTTTGAGGAAATAATCGCGGTAGAAGCGCTTTAGATCTGGTAGTCCGCTACCACCAGTCATGGTTGGCGTGAAGTTTATGTAGGGTGTGGGGTTTTTGGTGTAGGTCTCTAGGAGTTTATCGAGGGATTTGCCGCGATATTTCTCTACTGGATGTTAGTACCTGCACGAACGGCGGCAATGAGTAGTTCAGCGTACGCTCTTCATTTTCCTCCCATACCCGCTCCAAATCCACTTCCGCGCTGAAGCCTTTCCGAACCGTACTCAGACTTCTACTCCAAGCGATTGCATCCGCGACGGCATCATACTCATCCAGATCATGCTCTGCGAACCCTGCATCTACTCCTTCATATGTGAAGCAAGGATATAGGATCTTGTCTTGTAAACCCCCTGCGCCAATGCCACGTGTGACGCGCTTCTGCACTGTTTTTCGTTTGCCTTGTATACCTAGGACTTCCGGGCGCCGTGTCACGCCTACGGTGGTATCGTTGCCAGATGTTCCTTCGGCAAGATGAACGAGCACGCGGAAAGAGGATGTAAAGCGATGTCGCGTGTCGGGAATGGAGGTTGGGTAGTAAGCGATGAGGGAGCAGAGTTTCGAGGTCGCAGTTTTAGGTTCCGAGAAGACATCTAGACAAACCGCTGCAGCGTCGCCGAAGGCTGGACAGACATCATCAGTACGTCTTTACTCAATTGATGACGCAGGATGAAATGGGTTGTATACCTACGATCGCGTACCGCTCCCCTATGCCCATGTTCTCGCCCAGCTTATGAAGCGTCTGCACATATTGCTTCCCGCCTTTTCCGAAAGGTATGTACTCGACTATGAAGCCCTCATCGCGCCATGCCTTCATAGTCTCGATATCGAACTCGGCATCTTCGGCGGTGATATACAGCATAGGCGTGCTGCTTCTGAACGACAGCCAGCCATTGCGGTCGGCAAGGAATTGTTGCGCCATATTGTGGTCCAGAGTTGTAGTCGCAATAGGAAGCGCGCTCACGCAATGGCTGCGGTAGCTCCACTATTGTTAAGCGTAGCTATCCCGGTTTCGTGTTGGTCCCGTCCGACGTTGTCGACGACGTTTCGCGATGCGCAGTGTCAGGTCAGCTCCTCGCGGACGGGCAACGGTAGAGTGACAAAGGATGTAGCGGCGCATTGTCGGTGTGGGTTCACAAGAATCCTGTTGGAAGCTGGCTCCATGAGGGGCTTCAGTGGACTCGTGTCGTGCCGGCGTCCTCCATTTCCTGCATGACGTAGGGCTTTCAGCCTCTTTCGGGTTTAGCCGGGAGAGGGAGCCGCCGACCTGGAATATCAATTCTGGGGCCTGAACGGCGAAGAAAGTGCTCGGGTCGATGGTCTCTACGATAAAGGAAGGATGTTCATAGCAATCTACAACAAAGTTCAAAAGGACATTGAGACAAGGCAAAAGCTGCTCGAGGAATCTGCGAAAGGAATTGATGATTTCGAGTATGTCATTTATGCAGGCATAGAGTCTTGAATACAACTGCAACAATTCTGCAGCTGGAGGTGAACGGCATAGGCTCACGGTACTCTGGGATTCGATGGACTCCAATCCCCAGCTCTGTCGTCTCGAGAGAAAACTTGAAGTCAAAAGCAGTCTCATCGATCAAGTTGCTGTGGTTGCGCAGATCTACAGCTGTGTTCATCGTTCACGGCAGTTATCCTTGTGAAGCTTCCTCGCGAGCTTCGAGATCAGGTTTACGACTATCTCTGGACGGAAGAGCATATTGAGGCCATAGACAGAGCTATCTCTGCTGTCCCTGCCTGGTATACTCCAGATGAAGCCGTCATGTACCCACTGGATCTGCCTGTGCCGCGTTTCGCAAACGCCTCGTTTGTGGGTGTGGACTTCGTCTCCGAAGTTGCGGCTAGGTTCTTCAGAGTGTTGTCACGCGCGGAGCTCGATGGTCGCCAGGTACGTGCCCATATTGAACGTGATCACCTTGGCTCCATGGCTTTTGCGGGTCAAGGATGACATCCGGCGTCTTGTAATCACGGTCCATGAGAATGATTGAAATATCTACCCGGGTGGTAAGGTAGCCTTTAGAGCTCTGGACAACAGCATGAATAGTCTGCTTATGCTGAGAGATCATCGAGACATTAGCGTGGAAATCTACCTTGGAAGCGGGCATGTAGTGGAGCTTGGCATTCTACCAGGCTCTCGAAGTCATCAAGCCAATGTTCTTGACGCTTCGCGGAGCCAACAGGGATATCAAAGTCCTGGGCTACGACTTCTTCAGCACCACCGAAGACGATGATGCGAACATGCTCTCTGAACAACTCAACCATTACCGCGCTGCCGGTACGCCTGAAGAATGGCTCGACATGAAAGCCAGGGAGATCAAAGATATGCCAAGGGGGCCGCTTCGTCAGCGGTGCAAGCGGGTAAGAAACTGATACCTGGTAGAAAGACCGAGCTAAAACTGATTGTAGACAATGAGGATCATGCGAAAGAACCTTGATTTCTTCCTACGGGATAATCGCAAGGCCATTGAGTCTGCTACAGCGAACTTGTGATTCTGTGGTAGCACTGCTGCGTAGGCAGTCGGAAATGTCTCGTCGTCTAGTTCTGGTTGTAAGTGTGCCAGTATTTTTCTTCTGGCATTACACATTCATGTATTTTCTCAACGCGTAGATATCAGCGTCTCCATGACAAATTTATGACCATGGTCGGTCATGAGAGCACCGTATTACCACTATCTAAGTTAACACTACAGCTTCGCTCTGGGCTCTTCACCGTCGTGTCTCCATCCTGGCATACCCGCAAGGTCCGTCGCACGCGCCGCCCTTCGCGACTTCAGCGCATCGCCGGTACCTGGACGCCATCTCCATGCATGCGCTAGATCGTCTGCTAATGTACCCTCGAGCAGCTCAACTACATGTTTACCGATGTTAGGTAGAAGCTTGAAGGTGTGACTGAACACGGTGTTAGCAACACGTGAAGATATACATTACATGCATCAGGACTAAGACATACCCACTGTCACCCGTGGCCAGAACAAAGTTTTTCCACTCTGGGTGTTCGCATATCAAAAGCGCCGCATCTGCCGTATCAGTACACCAACAAAGATGCCTATTGAACAGTTCCTTCTCTGTGAATTTGGGCAGAAACGTCGCGATAGCCTTGCGGATACTGACCTCCGAGGCGTCTGGGTAGGTATCTGTGGGGTGTTTTGCGGCAGATCTAGGTACAGAAATGCGCTTTGGAGCCGATGCGCCGAAAGGTTGATGCAGCTTGAACCGCGTAAAACCTGGAAACTCGTCACAGACTTTGATGACCCCGTATTCGTCGGGCTCGAAGAAGAAGCCAACGTCGCCATTGTAAACTACAGGAACATTTTTATATTCTGCAGCTTCGCTCGGCGACAGTTGGATGTGAGCGTATACCCATGCCTGGTAAACGTTAGACGTGAATGCTGAACAATTCAGTTGCAGCAACATACTTTCGAAACACATTGATCTTGCAGATGGACCAATGCAGGACTCCACGCACCAGCCGCCAACACAACCTTGTCAGCATAATATCTCGTCCCATCAACCGTCTCAACACCGATACACACTCCTTCGGCAAGAAGAGGTTGCTGGAACGATCCTGCTCCTCCAAAGCCAAATTTAACGCCTTGATCGCGTAGATATCCGCCGATAGCGTTGATGGCTTTTGCTGCAGCGAGCCATCCGCCGTCTTGGCTGAAGACGGCTTTCCATCCTTTGATCTGTTCACGATCCAGAAGCGGCATCTTGTCCAGAATTTCGTCCTCGGAATTCAGCCATTCTGTCGTCGCCTCCAGACCAGATTTGGCATCAAGAAGGGCCTGGTAGGCTTGTTTGAGATCTGCAAGGCCCTTTTCGCCATGTGCGCAGTCGAGCTATAGAAGCCGTTAGTCTTAAACATGCGTTTACTCTCGTCATCATAACATTACTTACCCGTCCGGTTTTATGAAAGTACTCCTTGAACAGATCGTCTTCTGTCCACATTTCTCTCGCCTCTAAGCTCAGCTGCAAATCCACCTTATTCCGCAAGCGGATACCCATGATTTTATTCAAGTCATTGCCGGCTGATTGCACTGATGGGATGGGATAAGTGTCCAGAACCGTGATATTCGACGGTGTGTATCCCGAGCGCACGAGATGAAGGGCTGTTGAAGATCCAATGGTGCCGCCACCGCCCACGACGATGACGGAAGTATTGGCTCTGTTAGGTGCCATTTTGAAGTAACAATGCTTATTACGCTTAAGACAGCTCGCGTGTTGAAGTGCCAAAGAGCGATGCCGGAAGTCGTTACCGTGTCCGTGCGCGTTTTGAGCCAGTTCATGTTTTGAGCCACCCCACCAAACTACCACCTACACAAATCGCGTCATAACTC